>JALDNG010001244.1:0-64501 GCA_024349245.1 Neodontobutis hainanensis
TTTGAGTGCAGCTAAGATAAACTGTTATCTTAATATGGATATGTCTTGTAACCAGGAACTGCTAAACTCGCCTTGCGTGGTTGGGGGAAGCCTATTCTGTGTGTTTGACTAAAACCTTGAGACACGTGGCATCTGAGAATTAACCAGTTCAGACGTAAGTGAAGGTGCCAGTTAGGCATCACATTCTGACTGGTGGTGGAAAGTTTCCACATCATCAATCTCCCATGCATGTTAAAACTAAAAGGCGAGTCTGATTCATTTAATTCACAATTGGGTTGAAGGTTGGTCTCCAGATAAATCTGTTTATCGCTACACTGTTTTGTCTATTGAGCCCCTGACACTTTACTATGAAGTAAAAGCCAAAAAGCCAATCAATAAACAGTTGCTCAGTGGGTAGAGCAGTCGTCTTTCAACCGGAAGGTAGGCGGTTCGATTCCCACTTACCCCACAGTTCATACTGTCGTTGTGTCCTTGGGCAAGACACTTAACCCACCTTGCCTCCAGTGGCTGTAACACTGGTAATTACTGTAGAACAATGTAAGTCGCATGGGATAAAAGCGTCAGCTAAATGAATAAATGTAAATGTAAATGTAAATGACTGTGGTGAATATTGTGAAAATGAAGCTCTGATACTTGAGTGACGTTGGACAAGGCTCTGGACTAACTTCCACTGAAATCAGAGACAAGTTTAAGGTCAGAGAGGAACTCTGGTTCAGTGGAAGGTATTAATATTTGGAGTATTTTTCTGATTGGACAGTTACTCTGACATGAAACGTGAACGAAAAATGATGATGTTATTATGATGAAAGAAGTTTCAGGAAGATGATAATGATGATAAATTGAGGTTATGTTTGGCAGCTCTGAAAGAGGTCGCAGTTAAATCAAATAAACTCAGTCCAAAAAGCAGCTTTTCTGTCAAAAGAGTTGATTTTCCTCCTTCAGTTAAACTCAGAGTGAACAGACTCAAGGTCGACTGAACTCACTCTGAACCTGTTTCTGAAACAGGAAACTCTCAAATGTTGAGGATTTGGTTTATTGCCAGGGTCCTTCAGAGTTTAGTCTCAGCTGCATTATTCATATGTATGTATTTAATATTCCTTCTTCCTTCTGCTGCAGGTCAAAGGTCACAGGAAATGAGGCGTACACAAGCACAGAACTCAGCCAGCAGCTTCCTGTCCCGCCCACTGCAGCACCTCCCACCCGTGGAGTCAGTGTGAAGCCCCTCCCACCTGGCCTGCAGCCAACACAGGTGTGTCTCTGAGTCACTCCAGGAAGAAACACACAAACAAGTCTTTTTCTTCAGTGGCACACTTTTCTCTGGGACACTTTGAACACTTTGGATCCACTCAGGTTTGACCAGTTTGATTCTTTTCAACAGCACTCTGCTCTGGCTTTAGTCCTGGCTTTAGTTCTGACTTTAGACCTGCTTTAGTCTGGCTTTAGTCCACATTTAGTTCAGGCCTGAGTTAGTCCTGGGTTTCTTCCTGGTTCTAGGCCTTGTTCAAAACTGCTTTAGTCCTGCTTTAATCAGGTTTGGACTGGATTTAATCTATGTTTCTGTTATAATAATTTTTATTATTATATTGTTTATAGTTGTTGGGTGCCTCATAGTTCTCTACAGGTCATGTTAAATTATGTTATATCCTAAATGCTAATCCAAGTATAGAGTAGACATAACTAGACGGAAACATGGCTTGCCACGGGACTTCTGCACCTGGAGCTGGGGCCTTGGGGAGGAAGATATGTAGTGCAGTGATATAAAATTTCATGTTTTGTTAACTTCCTTAAGCAAACCTCACTCTGTAGCCTTGATACACACGTGTCTGCTTTGCTTCTTCTTGTAAGAATTAAACCTGCCCATTTGCTTTTTAAAATATACTCTGTCTACATGTCTCTCTGGATAACATAAGGATATAGAATTCTTATAACATTTGGTGCCTGGTGACTTATAACAGTTTCATAAAGGTTTAATAAATATTGGCGCAGGTTCATTTCTGGTTGAGTCCTGAATAAGTCTTAGTTTTAATCTCAGTTTAGTCCCTGAGGATTCAGAGCTGCTTTAGTTTAGTGTGTTGAGCTGCTGTGACTGGTCTGTGGCTGTAGGGGGCAGTGTAGGACAGAGGAAAGGATTAATGAGTGTCCTTTACAGTTTGTTCACTTTGTGTCATTTTGTAGGACTCTGGACTGAACATGGATCAGAGTGAGCACAGAGAGGACGGAGCCCCTCCCTCTAAAACCACTGACCCCCCCAAAGCTCAGAGGTGAGATGAGGATCTCTAACGGTCCACCGCTGTTCTCCAGGTCAGAGGTCAGCACTAAAACCACTGCACCATCTTTATCCACAGACCTGCTCCTGGGCCCAGCTGTGTCTCCTTTAAAAGTGATGAGTCCATGGATCAACAGATCTGGTTTAAAAGAGAACGTGGTCCACAGTAAGTCATTGTCATAACTATTTGTAGAATAATTAAATTAACAGCTCTGTGACCTTCACATCCTTAGAATCAGACAAACACAGTAAAATGTTCACTGTCAGTGAAAAAGACCAAAGAAAACTGGTGACACTGAGACAAGTGTTTGTCTAAATTCAGATAAAAACACTTTTCAGCTCAAATCTTCTACAGATGAATTGCTCTTGGAGATTTCTAAAGTTAAACTGAGTTGAGTCTCTTCAGAGTTTTTTATCATATTTAATATCAAATCTAGTGCCTACATGAATAAAACATGTGTTGTGCTTGAGTCAGAATGAAGCCAGGCTTTTTGAGACTTTGTGCAGAAAGACTGAGTGAGAGTTCAGAGGAGCAGAGGGAGAGAGCATCTGTGACATCAGAGGAATCTTATTACTGGCTTCAACAAAACTATACATAACATCCATCTTAAGAACTCACTGTTTACCATTTAGTGTTCTTTTGTGATGTAGGCTTTAAAAACGTACCAGTCCAGTATAAGGCTGGACTCTGTCTAAATGAAATAAATAATAGACAGTGTGAGCAGTGAGCAAGAGTGTGTTATTCTATCTGGAGTTGGACATTTAATATAGCTCTTTATTTTCTTTAGCTCAGCACTAAAACCACTGCACCATCTTTATCCACAGACCTGCTCCTGGGCCCAGACACGTCTCCTTTAAAAGTGATGACTCCATGTTTCAACAGTTTGAGTTTAAAACAGAACGTGGTCCACAGTAAGTCATCGTCAGAACACTTTAGAAGAACAACTATGTGGGGGGTCTCATTTCCACTAGAACTGATCTGAACACAGGCCCTGCTCCAGGTATAAACACAATCTGATCTGTATTTGAACCGCCACCTTATCGTGGTGGAGGGGGTTGAGTGCCCGGGTGATCCTAGGAGCTATGTTGTCGGGGGCTTTATGCCCCTGGTAGGGTCCTAGGTGATGGGCCAGACAAAGTGCGGTTCAGAACCCTTTATGGACACCGGGTCTTTCCCCACGGGGCCCGGCCGGGCTCAGCCTGAAAGAGCGATGTGGGACTGACCTCCCGTGGGCCCACCACCTGCAGGAGGAACCGTAAGGGGCCGGTGCAATGTGGATTGGGTGGCAGTCGAAGGCGGGAGCCTCGGCGACCCAATCCCTGGACACAGAATCTGGCTCTAGGGACATGGAATGTCCCCTCGCTGGCAGGAAGGAGCCTGAGCTTGTGCGGGAGGTTGAGAGATACCGACTAGAGATAGTCGGGCTCACCTCCACGCACAGCTTGGGTTCTGGAACCCAAATCCTCGAGAGAGGCTGGACTCTCCACTACTCTGGAGTTGCCTGCGGTGAGAGGCGGCAAGGCCGGTGTGGGTTTGCTCATTGGCCCCCGGCTCAGCCGCCATGTGTTGGAGTTCACCCCGGTGAACGAGAGGGTCGCTTCCCTGCGCCTTCGGGTCGGGGATAGGTCTCTCACTGTTGTTTGTGTTTACGGGCCAAATGGCAGTGCAGAGTACCCGGCCTTCTTGGAGTCTCTGGGAGGCTGCTGGAAAGTGCTCCAACCGGGACTCCATCGTTCTACTGGGGACTTCAACGCTCACGTGGGCAGCGACAGTGACACCTGGAGGCGTGATTGGGAGGAACGGCCCCTGATCTGAACCAGTGGTGTTCTGTTATCGGACTTCTGTGCTGGCAACAGTTTGTCCATAACAAACACCATGTTCAAGCATAAGGGTGTCCATCAGTGCACGTGGCACCAGGACACCCTAGGCTGGAGGTCGATGATCGACTTTGTAGTTGTTTCATCTGACCTCCGACCGTATGTCTTGGACACTCGGGTGAAGAGAGGGGCGAGCTGTCAACTGATCACCACCTGGTGGCGAGTTGGATCCGATGGCGGGGAGAAGGCGAGACAGACTCGGCAGACCCAAACGTACTGTGAGGGTCTGTTGGGAACGTTGGCGAGTCCTGTCAGAGAGATCTTCAACTCCCACCTCCGACAGAGCTTCGACCAGATTCCGAGGAGACTGGAAACATTGAGTCCGAGTGGACCATGTTCTCCACCTCCATTGTCGACGCAGCCACTCGAAGCTGTGGCCGCAAAGTCTCGGTGCCTGTCGTGGCGGCAATCCCGAACCCGGTGGTGGACACCGGAAGTAAGGGATGCCGTCAAGCTGAAGAAGGAGACCTACCAAGCCTGGTTGGCTTGTGGGACTCCTGAGGCAGCTGATAGGTACCGGCAGGCCAAGCGGGCTGCAGCACGGGTGGTTGTGGAGGCAAAACTCGGGTCTGGGAGGAGTTCGTGAGGCCATGGAAAAGACTATCGGTCGACCTCGAAGAAATTCTGGCAAACCGTCCGGCGCCTCAGGAGGGAAAGCAGTGCCCTGCCAACACTGTTTACAGTGGAGGTGGGAATCTGCTGACCTCAACTGGGGATATTGTTGGACGGTGGAAGGAATACTTCGAGGATCTCCTCAACCCCACCGTCACGTCTTCCACTGAGGAAGCAGAGGCCGAGGGCTCAGAGGTGGACTCGTCCGTCACTCGGGCTGAAGTCACTGAGGTAGTTGGGAAGCTCCTCGGTGGCAAGGCACCGTGGGTGGATGAGATACGCCCTGAGTACCTCAAGTCTCTGGATGTTGTGGGGCTGTCTTGGCTGACACGCCTCTGCAACATCGCGTGGCGTTTGGGGACAGTACCTTTGGACTGGGAGACCGGGGTGGTGGGCTCTCTTTTTAAGAAGGGGGACCGGAGGGTGTGTTCCAACTACAAAGGGATCACACTCCTCAGCCTCCCTGGGAAAGTCTATGCCAGGGCACTGGAGAGGAGAATGCGGCCGATTGTCAAACCTCAGATCCAGGAGGAACAATGCGGTTTTCGTCCCGGTCGTGGAACACTGGACCAGCTCTATACCCTCTCCAGGGTGCTGGAGGGTTTATGGGAGTTTGCCCAACCAGTCCACATGTGCTTTGTGGATCTGGAGAAGGCATTCGACTGTGTCCCTCGTGGTGCCCTGTTGGGGGTGCTCTGGGAGTATGGGGTCCGGGGCCCTTTGCTAAGGGCTATCCGGTCCCTGTACGAACGGAGCAGGGGCTTGGTTCGCATTGTCGGCAGTAAGTCAGACCTGTTCCCGGTGAATGTTGGACTCCGGCAGGGCTGCCCTTTGTCACCGGTCCTGTTCATTATCTTTATGGACAGGATTTCTAGGCGCAGCCAGGGGCCGGAGGGAGTCTGGTTTGGGGACCACAGGATTTCGTCTCTGCTTTTTGCAGATGATGTTGTCCTGTTGGCTCCATCAAGCCAGGACCTTCAATGTTCACTGGGGCGGTTTGCAGCCGAGTGTGAAGCGTCTGGGATGAGGATCAGCACCTCCAAGTCTGAGACCATGGTTCTCAGTCGGAAAAGGGTGGCTTGCCCCCTCCAGGTTGGTGGAGAGCTCCTGCCTCAAGTGGAGGAGTTTAAGTATCTCGGGGTCTTGTTCACGAGCGAGGGAAGGAAGGAGCGTGAGATTGACAGACGGATCGGTGCAGCTTCTGCAGTAATGCGGTCGATGTACCGGTCTGTCGTGGTGAAGAAGGAGCTGAGCTGTAAGGCAAAGCTCTCGATCTACGTTCCTACTCTCGCCTATGGTCATGAGCTTTGGGTCATGACCGAAAGAACAAGATCCCGGATACAGGCGGCCGAAATGAGCTTTCTCCGCAGAGTGGCGGGGCGCTCCCTTAGAGATAGGGTGAGGAGCTCGGTCACTCGGGAGGAGCTCAAAGTAGAGCCACTGCTCCTTCACACATCGAGAGGAGCCAGCTGAGGTGGCTCGGGCATCTGTTTCGGATGCCTCCTGGAGGCCTCCTTAGGGAGGTGTTTCAGGCATGTCCCACCGGCAGGAGACCTCGGGGAAGACCTAGGACACGCTGGAGGGACTATGTCTCTCGGCTGACCTGGGAACGTCTCGGTATCCCCCCGGAAGAGCTGGAGGAAGTGTCTGGGGAGAGGGAAGTCTGGGCTTCTCTGCTTAGACTGCTGCCCCCGCGACCCGGCCCCGGATAAGTGGTAGAAGATGGATGGATGGATAAATCATTTCTGATACTTGATGGGCTGTAATTGCTTTAAACAGTTTGTGGTCCAAGTTTAATGAGAGACTGGTCGATATGAACCATTCTCTTCCTTTGGTTTCACACAAACAACAGAGTCATTACAAACTGGAGCTCAACAAGTCTTTAGAAAATGTCCTTGAATAGGTCTTTGAAAGTTTTTATTAGAATTAATTCATATATTCATCACAGATCCTAGAGTAACGTCAGGATAATGGTTGGACTTTTGTTTTTATAAAGCATGTTCAGATGCAGGTTCAGAGCTGGAGCCCACTTGTGTCTCTTTAGATTTGGGTGGAGTCTATAAAACAATATCTGTCATTTATTGTTAAAGGTATGTGTATAATAATTCAGATAACAGCTTTGTGGCTCTGGCACACATGTTCTGTTATAGGAATATTTTATATCCTTATATTTATCCAGAGAGACACAGAGACCGATTATAATTTAACAAGCAATGGTCAGGTTTTAATCCTTGCAAGGAGGAGTAAAGCAGACACAGTAACAATGGTACAGATGCAGGTTTGCTTAAAGATGTAAACATAACATAAGGTTAAATACAACACAGTCCTTGATGAGAGGAAGTGTCTGGGGAGAGGGAAGTCAGGTGCAGAAGTCCCGTGACAAGCCATGTCTCAGTCTTGTTATGTCTACTTCATGCTTGGATTAGCACGAAGGACATGACATGAATTTGACATGACCTGAAGAGAACTATAAGCCCCCAGTAACAATAAACATTAAAATTTAAATTCTTATAACAGTTCAAAATTTACCCAGCATGTATCAGCCTCGGGAGGAAAAGAGAAAGTAGAACAACACATTCATGAATCTCTGAGAGACTGTGGATCCCCCAGAGGGACATTCAACAACACCGAGAGGACATAGAAACCAAACAGAGAGGAACCAGGGACAAAAGAGAAGAGTGTAGTTATCCCTTATGAGTGCAGGTTACCTCCACCTCAAAAAGAAAGCACAGAACAACAGCTGAATGGAACAGTGTCACTAATGACTCTCCTGAGCCTTTAACGACTCTCACATCAGGAGTCACACTGTCCTTTCAGAGTTAACGACTATGAGACCAGAACAGTCTGGTCCAATTAGAGTTAGTTTCAGGTTAAACTCCTCCCTCTAGAGATAAAACTCAGCTCTCTTACAGTTGAACTTAGGATTGATAAAGTCTCTTGAAATTAGAGACAAAACGTCTTCACCTTGAAAACTGAGTCCAGATGCTTTTACATTCACCTGTTCTTCACTTTTAAAAAAGAACTCAAAGACACTTTTTTTTTCAAGTTGCATATGTTTGTCTTAATTGTTCAACAAAAAGAACTTCACTTTTAGAAAATGGCCTTTACCACTTTTAGGTTGGTAAAGGCCATTACATACTCCACAAGAACAATAACAAAGTTAGTCTGACCAGGACATTACTGCAAGAGAAACTAAAGTGCAGAACTTTCTTCCTTTTATTACATTTGTTCAATTAACATATCTCTTTTCAGCTAAAAATAAATCCTTTTTAAAAACTCATTGTCATAAAATTCAATATTTTATCTTTAACTTTGTTCAATGAACCAGAATAAAAAAGACACCAAAGTCTTTTGAACCTGGCTCCAGCTGTGAGTCCTTCAGGAGCGACCGGTCAACAGAACGACCTCTGACCTTTAAAACAACAAAGTAAGATTACAAAAACTAGTCTAAAATAATAGAGAACATTAATAATTCAGAACTTACACAGTCAATCAATTGTACAGACTTTACCAGAGAGAGTCAGGAGTGTGTCACTGAAAAAGAGAAATAATCAGTATTTAATGTGTCCTCATCCACAGAGTGAAGCAGCAGGGGTCAGAGGTCATCAGTGATCAACATCAGACACAGCTGGAGTCCATATTTATGGTCTGTCATTCACTAAAGTTTGGAAATGTATAAATGAATGAGAACTTGTTTTACACAGATCTGAACACTGACTGCATTTGTGTTGTTTATAATGTATCTGCTCAGCTTCTGGAGGAGAACATCTGCACTTTTGTCAAGAAGGAGCTGAAGAAGCTCCACAAGGTTCTGAGCACAGATTACCCAGAATGCTTAGAGCATCTGAATGATGAGGATGAAGAGCAGAAGAGCAGCAGTGTGGCTTTTCTGAAGATCACACTGAACTTCCTGAAGAGGATGAAGCAGAAGGAGCTGGCTGAGCGTCTGTGGAGCAGTAGGACCATTTAACACATTTAACAAGAGGCTCACAGTCATTTTAATAATAATAATAATAATACATTTTATTTGTAATGCACTTTTTGTTTTAGACAAAACCTCAAAGTGCAACATAAAAATTAATCAGCATAAAATGAGTAAAATTAAATAAATTAAAATGCAGTAAACAGAGTATAACAACAATAAAAATCATGATATGCACAAAGATTAAGTTAAGTTAAAATACGCTTTTTTAAAAAGGATTTTATATTCTCTGAGACTCATGGCTTTATCTGTTGTCTTCATTCAGGAAGTTACTCTGGAGTTTGTCAGAGTAAACTGAAGTCTAACCTGCAGCAGAAGTTTCAGTGTGTGTTTGAGGGCATCACTAAAGCAGGAAACCCCACCCTTCTGAACCAGATCTACACAGAGCTCTACATCACAGAGGGAGGGGCTTCAGAGGTCAACCAGGAACATGAGGTCAGACAGATCGAAACAGCCTCCAGGAAACCAGGCAGACCAGAGACAGCCATCACATGTGAAGACATCTTTAAAGGCCCAGCTGACACAGATGGACCAATCAGAACAGTGCTGACAAAGGGAGTGGCTGGCATCGGGAAAACAGTGCTCACTCAGAAGTTCAGTCTGGACTGGGCTGAAGGCAAAGCCAACCAGGACATACAGCTGCTGTTCCGTTCACTTTCAGAGCACTCAATGTGCTGAAAGAGAGACAGTTCAGTTTGGTGCAACTTGTTCAACACTTCTTTAGTGAAACCGAAGAAGCAGGACTCTGCATCTTTGAAGACCTCCAGGTGGTCTTCATCTTTGGACGGTCTGGACGAGTGCAGACTTCCTCTGGACTTCACCAAAACCAAGGCCCTGACTGACGCCACAGAGTCCAGCTCAGTGGATGTGCTGCTGGTAAACCTCATCAGGGGACCCTGCTTCCTCCGCCGCCTCTGGATAACCACACGACCCGCGGCGGCCAATCAGATCCCAGCTGAGTGTGTCTCCATGGTGACAGAGGTCCGAGGGTTCACTGACCCACAGAAGGAGCAGTACTTCAGGAAGAGGTTCAGAGACGAGGCTGGTACAATCCTCTCCCACATCAGGACGTCCCGAAGCCTCCACATCATGTGCCACATACCAGTCTTCTGCTGGATCACTGCCGCAGTCCTGGAGCATGTGTTGAAAACCAGAGAGAGAGGAGAGCTGCCCAAGACCCTGACTCAGATGTACATCCACTTCCTGGTGGTTCAGGCCAAAGTCAAGAACATCAAGTATAAAGAAGGCTCTGAGACAGACCCACACTGGAGTCCAGAGACGAGGAAGATGGTGGAGTCTCTGGGAAAACTGGCCTTTGAGCAGCTGCAGAAAGGAAACCTGATCTTCTACGAGTCAGACCTGAGCGAGTGTGGCCTCGACACCACAGCAGCCTCAGTGTACTCTGGAGTGTTCACACAGGTCTTTAGAGAGGAGCCAGGTCTGTACCAGGACAAGGTCTACTGCTTTGTCCATCTGAGTGTCCAGGAGTTTCTGGCTGCTCTTTACGTCCATCAGACCTTCATCAACACTGGGTTCAACCTGCTCTCAGACAAACCCAAGAGGGCTACACTGTTCATAGTAAAACCTAAACTAAAACATCTTCACCAAACAGCTGTGGACCAGGCCTTACAGAGTCCAAATGGACACCTGGACTTGTTCCTCCGCTTCCTCCTGGGTCTTTCACTGCCGACCAATCAGAGCTTTCTACGCGGTCTGCTGACACAGACAGGAAGTTGCTCCCAGACCAATCAGGAAACAGCAGAGTACATTAAGAAGAAGATGAGTGAGGATGTGTCTGCAGAGAGAAGCATTAACCTGTTGCACTGTCTGAATGAACTGAATGATCGTTCTCTGGTGGAGCAGATCCAACAGTACCTGAGGTCAGGACGTCTGTCTGAAGCTGGACTGTCTCCTGCTCAGTGGTCAGCTCTGGCCTTCATCTTACTGTCATCAGAAAAAGCTCCAGGCAGGTTTGAGCTGAGGAAATACTCTGCTTCAGAGGAGGCTCTCCTGAAGCTGGTGCCAGTGGTCAAAGCCTCCAACAAAGCTCTGTGAGCATTGTCTGTTTTACTGAGTTACATTTTAATACACTTCTGTGCTTAACAAAAAATCTTTACTCTGCAGACTGAGCAGCTGTAACCTGTCAGAGAGAAGCTGTGAAGCTCTGTCCTCAGTCCTCAGCTCCCAGTCCTCTAGTCTGAGAGAACTGGACCTCAGTAACAACAACTTGAAGGACTCAGGGCTGAAGATGTTGTCTGTTGGACTAAAGAGTCCTCACTGTAAACTGGAACAACTCAGGTCAGGAGTCTAAAACATTAGTTCATCAGATAAAACATCCTAATTAATAAAGTACTCTTTGGAAAAGACAGAAGCTTAAAATATTAATAAATACCCGTGTCTGCTCTCTAAAATAGTTCAGTTTTACAAAGTTAGACAAAAGGCTTTTGGAAACTTTTTAACAGGAGCTATTTTGTTTTATTTTTAGTTTTTACTAAACCAACTTGGGTCAGGAATCTAAAAGGTTTACTTTTTACCAGGAGCTGTATTTTAGTCTTATTTTAATTAACTACATTGGAGATAAAATGTAGTGAACCAAATGGTGCTGGACTTTGACCTGTTAATGTTTAGACCTGTTACTGATGATCTGTATAATGTGTGTTTGCAGACTCTCAGGTTGTCTGATCTCAGAGGAAGGCTGTGCTTCTCTGGCCTCAGCTCTGAGGTCCAACCCCTCCCATCTGAGAGAGCTGGACCTGAGATACAACCATCCAGGAGACACAGGAGTAAAGCTCCTGTCTGCTCTACAGGAGGACCCCCTCTGCAGACTGGACACTCTCAGGTAAGGACCATATGTTGATGAAGGAAATGGATATGAACAGTCAGGCTGTTGTGTTTTCATAAAAAACAAGGAATGCAAGATCATGCACAGCTGATTGGGCGTCATGCTCTTCTTGTCCCTGCCTTTTAATATCTAGCAAGTACATGCTCTGTTCAAAATCAGTGCAAAGCAGCAAGTACAGAAACATGTCTAGAAATCAAAAGCCTTATCACATAATCAGGAGAAAAAACAGCTGAAATGCAATTTTGTGTGATGTCATGCACCAAAACAGATTTGAGTAGCAGGAAAAGAGACGGTGTGCGTGCTACAGTATATCTCTTCCTCCTAGTCCTGTTAGCAGGAGACATCCAGTTTAACCCAGGCCCAAACACTGACTCATACCAAACCTCCCTAAAGGCTCTTAAGTAACTTTATTTTATTGCCTTTAAAATTTAGACACATATAATTTGTTCTGATGAAGGCAGCGAGCACCTAGCTTCTGGAGTTGTTGTTCCAATATTATTTCTGATGAAAGTTAATAAAAATAGTTACGTTTCTTTTACAGTTAACCAGGCCATATTATTCTGCACAGTCCTTCCATTGGTTGTGTTTGGACATCCCATAATAATGAGTAGTGCTGTGTTGTGAGCGAGCTGCAGCTGTGGAAGTTCAAACATGTTTGTCTGATGGAAACTCCAACATCATGAGATTAATGAAGAAATTCCTTTTGTTGAACAAATAAACAAAAACTGATGTGACTTTTGAAACAGAATTGTTGAAGTTTAATTAGAGTTTAGTGTAAAATCCTGTAAAACGGTGGTAAATGGACTGGAGCTCAGAGCTGCATGTGATCTGAGTGAACTTCTGCTGAAGTTCAGATTGATAAATGTCAGAGACACATGTTTGATAAATGAGGCTCAAAGAGTGCTTCAGGAGGAACAATGAGATGTAAAAGAAAAGCTTGTGTGGATCAGACTGATGTAATGTCTCTGTTTTCCTTCAGACTGGATCCTGCTGGAGTCCACTGGTTGACAGTTTGTCCCTGGAAAAGTAAGATTTATTTGTTTTATTTATATTTTATGTATTTTTGTAAACTGTAGATGTTTCTTCTCTTCCACTTGATGTAAAGTGAGTTTTTTTCTCTGAGAAATAATGATTGAAATGCTGTCATTGATGTGTCACTGAGCCTGACCTTTTGTTGACTCAGACAAACCCTATTCATTACTGGACTTACTGGACTTACAATGGGATCTGTCTCTGTCCAAACTCTGAGCCAGACACAAATTCAGGGACAAAAGTCATGTCTTTTCCACATTGTCCTGAAAAGTGTGTGTGTGTGACTCTGAGACAGTGATGGTTGTAAAAGTGATGCAGCAGTAGTTTGTTGCAGAGTTAGTGTGACTCAGACTCATAGAGGCCTGCAGACACCTGTATAAGCTGGAGCTGTATGAGAGTGTGTCTGTAGCAGAGTTACACTCACCCCAGTGTGTCTTTAGACCTGAACACAAGCCTCAATGCAGCAGGAACACACCTTAGAAAATGTGTTGGATTAAAGCTGTGTCAGTGACTTATCGATACCAGAGCACAGCGCTGTTGGACAAAATGAGAGAAATCAAATAAAGGCACGTTTTACACACGTCACAATAAAACTGAATGTGTCTGTTTGAGGTTTTAGTCAGAACCAGATCTGATTGAAACATTTGTGATAAAGACTGTCTCACAGAGATGTATGTATTTGCCTCAGAACAGATGAATATTTAGATCTGAGCCAGACAACAGCTCTTTAAATGGAATCAACTCTGTTTTCATGCATCTATTAATAATCAGTGTCATAATCAACACTGTTCTGAAGCTTATGGCTGTGTGAGCCATACTTACACTTTGTTTGATGTAAGATGCTTATTGTCTGGTGGCTTTTGAGAGTCAGCCATAGGTCCTTGGTGTTAAATCTATCAGACACATAGAAAAGAGCCAGGACGATGCTTGTGCTTAGTTTATTCTGAGAAACAAGGCATTATGGGAAGGAGAAGCCTGTATAAAAACATGTGTCATGGAGCTCATTGATGTGTGATTGTGCCTTAACTCTTTCCTGAGCCTTGGACAGCAGTGACCTTTTACTGTGTCGTCCACACGAGTCAGAACTGAACCTAGAGTTCTTATTAAAGCAGCTCCTGAAGAGTCCAGTTTGGAGCTGTTTAACTGCACTAACCTTTTAGATCAAACATGTAGGAAGAGTCATGTGAAGGATTGTTCTGGAGACAATAAGCTGTTCTCCTCTGAGCTGTGCCTCTGCTGTCAGTCCTCCTCTTCACTAGAACAACAGCAGATATCACACAAACACCTGGCAAAATGACAGCAGCTGTGAACAATCTCCTGCAACACAGAGCCACATGCTCTCAGCCACTGTCTGCACCAAGCACCATCAGAACCACTGCTGCAGCTTCAACACACTTTGTTCTGTGTTTCCATCGAATAGAACAACTATTGGAGTCAAATGTGTCAAAGAAATGTGACTGATGTCCATTTCCATGAAGCACAGAGAAGTGAATAAACTCCTGTGTAGTGACGTCAGAGGCTGGAGCTTTAGGAGCTGCTTTATGTCCTACAGCAATAAACAGTAAAAGAAGAGTTTAAAGCTCCTCCAAACACAAGTCTTTCTTCTAATATGACTTTTCCATCAAACAGAATCTTGTACATTTGTGTTAATCTCATGTGTTCAGAGAGGACAGAGGACTAACTGCAGCTGTATTGTGTCTTCTCTCCATCAGATTTCTGTGAACTCACACTGGATCCAAACACAGCTCACAGATGCCTCAAACTGTCTGACAACAACAAGAAGGTGACATGGGTGGAAGAGGAGCAGCCAAATCCAGATCATCAGGACAGATTTAAGTACTGGTGTCAGCTGCTGTGTTCGACTGGTCTGACTGGTCGCTGTTACTGGGAGGTCCAGTGGAGCGGAAAGGTTTATATATCAGTGTCTTACAGAGAAATCAGAAGGAAAGGACGCAGTGATGTCTGTGTGTTTGGATACAATGATCAGTCCTGGCGTCTGTCCTTCTCTAAAGGTGGTTACTATGTTTGTCATAATAAAAACCACACCCCCTCCTCACTCCTCGTCCCCTTCTGGGACAGTAGCAGTGTATGTGGACTGTCCTGCTGGCTCTCTGTCCTTCTACACAGTCTCCTCTGACCAACTGACCCACCTCCACACCTTTAACACCACATTCACTCAGACTCTGTTTCCTGGGTTTACTCTCTGGTCTGTTGACTCCTCAGTGTTGTTGTTAACTCTGTGGGACTGAGAGTTCCTCTTGTAGAGAAACATCCTCACTGCTGATCAGATAGTCCAGTCTACCTGACCTAACACACTCACACATGTTAGAAAAGATGAGAAAAGACTCCAAACACACTTAAATGATCAGAGATGGACTTTGTATTTTGAGTTTGAG
Source organism: Neodontobutis hainanensis (assembly GCA_024349245.1). Classification (NCBI taxonomy): domain Eukaryota; kingdom Metazoa; phylum Chordata; class Actinopteri; order Gobiiformes; family Odontobutidae; genus Neodontobutis; species Neodontobutis hainanensis. Next base: position 15,009 of record JALDNG010001244.1, read on the forward strand.
CTGGTCTGATTGGATAAAACAGAGGAACAGTTCTTTTCCAGTTTCTTTGACAGAGACAGATCCCACACAGAAACAAACTGATGACATCAATCTCATGTTGGACTCATTGTGTTTGTAGAGAAGGATCAATCACAGCATTTGTCTCCACAAGTGCTTCTGTACACTCCATCCATCCATCCATCTTCTACCGCTTATCCGGGGCCGGGTCGCGGGGGCAGCAGTCTAAGCAGAGAAGCCCAGACTTCCCTCTCCCCAGACACTTCCTCCAGCTCTTCCGGGGGGATACCGAGGCGTTCCCAGGCCAGCCGAGAGACATAGTCCCTCCAGCGTGTCCTAGGTCTTCCCCGAGGTCTCCTCCCGGTGGGACATGCCCAGAACACCTCCCTAGGGAGGCGTCCGGGAGGCATCCGAAACAGATGCCCGAGCCACCTCAGCTGGCTCCTCTCGATGTGAAGGAGCAGCGGCTCTACTTTGAGCTCCTCCCGAGTGACCGAGCTCTTCACCTTATCTCTAAGGGAGCGCCCCGCCACTCTGCGGAGAAAGCTCATTTCGGCCGCCTGTATCCGGGATCTTGTTCTTTCGGTCATGACCCAAACTTCATGACCATAGGCGAGAGTAGGAACGTAGATCGAGAGCTTTGCCTTACAGCTCAGCTCCTTCTTCACCACGACAGACCAGTACATCGACCGCATTACTGCAGAAGCTGCACCGATCCGTCTGTCGATCTCACACTCCTTCCTTCCCTCACTCGTGAACAAGACCCGAGATACTTAAACTCCTCCACTTGAGGCAGGAGCTCTCCACCAACCTGGAGGGCAAGCCACCCTTTTCCGACTGAGAACCATGGTCTCAGACTTGGAGTGCTGATCCTCATCCCAGGCGCTTCACACTCGGCTGCAAACCGCCCCAGTGAACATTGAAGGTCCTGGCTTGATGGAGCCAACAGGACAACATCATCTGCAAAAAGCAGAGATGAAATCCTGTGGTCCCCAAACCAGACTCCCTCTGGCCCCTGGCTGCGCCTAGAAATCCTGTCCATAAAGATAATGAACAGGACCGGTGACAAAGGGCAGCCCTGCCGGAGTCCAACATTCACCGGGAACAGGTCTGACTTACTGCCGGCAATGCGAACCAAGCTCTTGCTCCGGTCGTACAGGGATCGGATAGCCCTTAGCAAAGGGCCCCGGACCCCATACTCCCAGAGCACCCCCCACAGGGCACCACGAGGGACACAGTCGAATGCCTTCTCCAGATTCACAAAGCACATGTGGACTGGTTGGGCAAACTCCCATAAACCCTCCAGCACCCTGGAGAAGGTATAGAGCTGGTCCAGTGTTCCACGACCGGGACGAAAACCGCATTGTTCCTCCTGGATCTGAGGTTCGACTATCGGCCGCATTCTCCTCTCCAGTACCCTGGCATAGACTTTCCCGGGAGGCTGAGGAGTGTGATCCTCTGTAGTTGGAACACACCCTCCGGTCCCCCTTCTTAAAAAGAGGGACCACCACCCCGGTCTGCCAGTCCAGAGGTACTGTCTCCAAACACCACGCGATGTTGCAGAGGCGTGTCAGCCAAGACAGCCCCACAACATCCAGAGACTTGAGGTACTCAGGGCGTATCTCATCCACCCCCGGTGCCTTGCCACCGACGAGCTTCCCAACTACCTCAGTGACTTCAGCCCGAGTAATGGACGAGTCCACCTCTGATCCCTCAGCCTCTGCTTCCTCAGTGGAAGACGTGACGGTGGGGTTGAGGAGATCCTCGAAGTATTCCTTCCACCGTCCAACAATATCCCCAGTTGAGGTCAGCAGATTCCCACCTCCACTGTAAACAGTGTTGGCAGGGCACTGCTTCCCCCTCCTGAGGCGCCGGACGGTTTGCCTCACCGAACTCCTCCCAGACCCGAGTTTTTGCCTCCACAACCACCCGTGCTGTAGCCCGCTTGGCCTGCCGGTACCTATCAGCTGCCTCAGGAGTCCCACAAGCCAACCAGGCTCAATAGGTCTCCTTCTTCAGCTCGACGGCCTCCCTTACTTCCGGTGTCCACCACCGGGTTCGGGGATTGCCGCCACGACAGGCACCGGAGACTTTGCGGCCACAGCTTCGAGTGGCTGCGTCGACAATGGAGGTGGAGAACATGGTCCACTCGGACTCAATGTCTCCAGTCTCCCTCGGAATCTGGTCGAAGCTCTGTCGGAGGTGGGAGTTGAAGATCTCTCTGACAGGGGATTCGGCCAAACGTTCCCAACAGACCCTCACAGTACGTTTGGGTCTGCCAAGTCTGTCCCGCCTTCTCCCCTGCCATCCAACTCACCACCAGGTGGTGATCAGTTGACAGCTCCGCCCCTCTCTTCACCCGAGTGTCCAAGACATACGGTCGGAGGTCAGATGAAACAACTACAAAGTCGATCATCGACCTCCGGCCTAGGGTGTCCTGGTGCCACGAGCACTGATGGACACCCTTATGCTTGAACATGGTGTTCATTATGAACAAACTGTTGCTAGCACAGAAGTCCAATAACAGAACACCACTCGGGTTCAGATCAGGGGCCGTTCCTCCCAATCACGCCCCTCCAGGTGTCACTGTCGCTGCCCACGTGAGCGTTGAAGTCCCCAGTAGACGATGGAGTCCCGGTTGGAGCACTTTCCAGCACCCCTCCCAGAGACTCCAAGAAGGCCGGGTACTCTGCACTGCCATTTGGTCCGTAGCACAAACAACAGTGAGAGACCTATCCCGACCCGAAGGCGCAGGGAAGCGACCCTCGTTCACCGGGGTGAACTCCAACACATGGCGGCTGAGCCGGGGGCAATGAGCAAACCCACACCGGCCCGCCGTCTCTCACCGCAGGCAACTCCAGAGTAGTGGAGAGTCCAGCCTCTCTCGAGGATTTGGGTTCCAGAACCCAAGCTGTGCGTGGAGGTGAGCCCGACTATCTCTAGTCGGTATCTCTCAACCTCCCGCACAAGCTCAGGCTCCTTACCCGCCAGCGAGGTGACATTCCATGTCCCTAGAGCCAGATTCTGTGTCCGGGGATTGGGTCGTCGAGGCTCCCGCCTTCGACTGCCACCCAATACACGTTGCACCGGCCCCTTACGGTTCCTCCTGCAGGTGGTGGGCCCACGGGAGGCTTCTGTACACTTCATTAATATAAAGGTGGATTTGAAATATGACACAGATAAATGTGATTTGGGTTGAAATCCTGTGAGAAATGACAATAAAGTGAAATGAGAAAACACTCCACAGTGACGGCTTCATTCCTGCTGCTGTTCATGTGGAACCTGTTATTATTGGATTTATGGACATGTGTGACGTCTTACAAAACCACTATATTGTCCCCAAAATGTAGAAAAGCACTTCAGCTGAACTCATCACCTTCCCACAATGCACCACGAGTCTTTGTAAAATAAGTCCAATACGAGAGGAAGTGCTTAGAGACGGAGGTTTTCAGTTTAAATCCAAGTGTATGTTTGTTCTATCAATGGAAATATTCTATTGTGATATTGTTTGTCTCATAAATGACACAGTTGAGTTTTCAGTTGGTGTTGCTGAGGTTTTAACTCAGTTGTCGTCACCATTTACTGAGACTATATTAACTTGAGCTGTAAATAAATGTGTCAAATATGATCTGAGCTTTTCTAAATCACTTAAACACAACACACTGCATTCATCAGAAAAGACATATGTTTATGTCACTAATTCAACTGTTCACAGCTGCTTAGAACAAACACAACTTAAAGAAAACATTTCCATAAAAGTGTTATTTTATTTGGATTGAAAAAGGGGGCGGGGCTTTTGAAGCTGCAGCTCGGCCACTTGAAGCCTGTTCCAAAAAACGCTCATGTGGAGTTGGACTCTAGCCTTGACTTCAGACCTGACTCTGGAGCTGCCTCTGAAGGAAGGATCCTGAGGCTGTTGCACCAAGAGAGTTGAACAAACTCAGAGTTGAGTAAGTTTGGATCAAACAAACAAATCCAAATCTGGTGCAGTGAATGCAGAAGATAAGTGCAAATTCAAGGACCAAGGAAGACGGTATTGAAGTCAGCATTTGGCGTAAAACAGGATGAGAACATGGATCCATCATGCCTTGTTACCACTGTGCAGGTTGGTGCTGGTGGTGTATTTCTGTGGGGAGGTTTTCTTGGCACACTTTAGGCTTATTAGTGCCAATTGGGAATTGTTTAAATACCACGGCCTACCTGAGCATTGTTTCTGACCATGTCCATCCCTTTATGACCACCATGTACCCATCCTCTGATGGCTACTTCCAGCAGGATAATGCACCATGTCACAAAGCTCCAATCATTTCAAATTGGTTTATTGAGCAGGACAAATAGTTCACTGAACTAAAATGGCCCCACAGTCACCAGATCTCAACCCAATAGAGCATCTTTGGGATGTGGTGGAACGGGAGCGTCGTGCCCTGGATGTGCATCCCACAAATCTCCATCAACTGCAAGATGCTGTCCTCTCAATATGGGCCAACATTTCTAAAGAATGCTTTCAGCACCTTGTTGAATGAATGCCACATAAAATTAAGGCAGTTCTGAAGGCCTTACAAGCAACGCCTGGTTGAAGCCAGGACAACATTTTATAGGCACAGGAGTGGAAGGACAAACATAAAAAAGAAAATGGTAATAAAACAAGCAGCATGAAAAGGCCCTTAAGCTGCTGAGCAAATAATGTCTTTTTATCCTTTATTTGAAATGATTTCATTCATGTTTGTTCTGTTTTCAGCTCGACAGGTTCTCCTGTTTGGACTATTACCCAACAATTCTCTTGGCAAAAGACATTAAATATAGTTTAGATTTGAAGCTCACATCCAGCCTTGAGAGCGTCTGAAGGAGGCATAAACCATAGAACACAGTCAGTGTAAATATAACATATATACTATAAATTTATACAACCACTTTGGACTGGAGCTCAGAAATGAATGACTAAATGCATATTTTAGTATTTCTCAAGAGATAATAATAATAATAATAATAAACTTTATTTTATAAAGCGCCTTTAAAGGCAACTTCTCAAAGCGCTGTACAAAGACAAGCAATACAAAGCTCAAACAATAAAATAACATCAACAATCAAATGCTAATTTAAAATTAAAACAATAAAAAATCAACAATTAAATGCTAATTTAAAAAATAAGTCTTAAGCCTACCTTTAAAAATGTCATAGCCCTGTGCTTCCCTAAGATCAGGAGGCAGAGAATTCCAAAGGACAGGAGCATCTGAAGAAAAGGCCCTGTCATCTATAGATCGTGAGCGTGTTTGAGGAACAGCCAACAAGTTGGATTGTGCAGAACGCAATCTCCGAGTTGGGGTATAGGAATTTAACAACTCAGATAAATAATAAGGGGCCAAGCCATGTAATGCTTTATAAGTCAGCGTCATAATTTTAAAATCTACTCTGAATCTAACTGGGAGCCAGTGTAAAGACTCCAGAACTGGAGTGATGTGATCGCTGACCCTGGTCCCAGTCAATATCCTGGCGGCTGAGTTTTGTACATATTGTAGTTTTTTAAGTGTGGCTTTAGAGACTCCGGCTAGAAGGGCGTTACAGTAATCTATCCTAGAGATGACAAAGGAATTCATGAGCTTTTCAGCTACTGAGAAATTTAGCATAGGACGTAGTCTAGCTATATTTCTGAGGTGAAAAAAGGATGATTTAACTGTGCTCTGGACAAAAGAATCAAATGAAAGCCTGTTATCAAAAATAACTCCAAGATTCCTCACTTTAGCTTGAGTATCCAAGACAGAGCCATCAATGGTCAAAGATAAGGAACCAGCTTTTGAAATTTGTTGACGGGAACCATTAAGCATAATTTCGGTTTTGCCACTATTCAGACACAAAAAAATTTGTACTCATCCATTCCTTTATCTCAGAAACACAGCCAGACAGAAAATCAACATCAAGATGTTCACCAGGCTTTGAGTGTATTTAATCTGCATATCATCAGCATAAAAGTGATAATGGAGGCCAAGCGATCGCAACAACTGTCCAAGTGGTGCCAGATAAATATTAAAAAGCAGAGGGCCCAAAACGGAGCCCTGAGGAACCCCAGTGAGAACAGAGCTAATCTCAGACTTGAAACCGCCCATGGAAACGAACTGAGAACGGTCAGTAAAATAGGATTTAAACCACTTCAAAGCTGTCCCCGACACACCAAAATCTTGTTCAAGGCGGGCGAGTAATAAACTATGATCAACCGTATCAAAAGCTGCTTTTAAATCAAGAAGGATAAGAATGGAAGTTACACCAGAGTCAGAAGCCATCAACAGATCATTAGTAACTCTGAACAAAGCCGTTTCAGTACTGTGGAATTTACGAAAACCTGACTGAAGAGGATCAAACAGGTTATTAATTGTGAGATGGTTACGTAGATAAAAGGCAACAACCCGCTCAAGTATTTTTGCCATGAACGGAAGGTTGGAGATAGGTCGAAAATTATTAAAATCCTCTAAAACTATTAAAAGTATTTTTTTCTTTTTTTGGTCCTGGGGTTAGAGCAGCAATCTTTAATGCTGCTGGAACCTCTCCCGTCTGCAGTGAATCATTTATAATACTGAGGACAATAGGGCTCAAAACATCGAAGCAGGATTTAAATAAGCTCGAGGGAATAGGATCAAGCAAGCAAGTGGTAGGTTTCATGCTTGATACCTCCCTTTTGAGACCCTCAGTATCAAGATGTGGAAAAGTAGTGAAAGGAGAACCAGTAAACCCAGATGAACAGAGAAGTGAGGCAGAGTGAGCAGATGCAACAGAAATGTGTTTGCAAACACTTTCAATTTTAGAGTTAAAAGATTTAAGAAAAGAATCACATATCTGTTGAGAAACAGGCAAGGAGGTGGCAGCATCAACTTTAAGCAGTCTGTTTATAGTTTGAAACAATTGTCTAGGGTTTCCTTGATTGTTTTCAATAGTGTAAGAAAAATAAGAAGATCTTTCAGTCTCAATTAATGCTCTGTAGTCACTCAGAATGTCCTTCCAAGCCAAATAATGACCATTCAAGCCAGTAAGACGCCATTTACGCTCCATTTTATGACATGAAGCCTTCCTAGTGCGCAAATTATCATTATACCAAGGAGCAGTGCGGGCTGAGGTAATCTGTCGTGACCTCAGAGGAGCATAAGAGTCAAGATTAGTAACAAGTGCATTGTTAAACTGTGAAACTTTCTCCTCCAAAGATGTTGAATGCTGGTCACTTAAAGTGGATACAACAGAGTTAGAAAAAACTGTTTGATCAATAGACTTCCACTTCCGGAATAATGCAGTTTGTTTTGTAGGCACACATGAGATATGCATCTCCAGATTAAAGAAAACAGCTGAGTGATCAGACAATCCAATGTCAACAGATGATAACTGTGATACAAACGAACCATTTGATATCACAAGATCCAGGGTATGGCCTTTTTAATGAGTTGGGCCTGTTACCAGCTGTGAGAAGTCAAGACAGTCAAGAAGCGATAAAAATTCCTTGGCAGCCGCAGAGTCACTTCGGTCCACATGTATATTAAAATCCCCCACAATAAGAATTCTGTGGAACTTCAAGCTCAACATAGACAGAAACTCAGCAAATTCTGATGTAAAAGCTTCATGTGATGTTTTAGGTGGTTTATAGACTGTTGCAATGATGGTAGATGTAGGAGCAGAAATACTCAGAACTAGGCATTCAAATGATGAGAACAGGGAAACAGATACAGGGCTTAACTTGAATTGCAGGTTGTAAACCACAATAATGCCTCCAGCTCTGCCAGATAACCTCGGAAGATCAAAGATTCCAAAACCAGCAGGAGTGATCTGATTAAACAGAAGTTCATCATTTTCTCTATGCCATGTTTCAGTTAAAAACAGAAGGTCCAACTTTTTGTCCAGAATAAAATCCGATAAGAACAGTGCCTTGTTATTCACAGATCGGGCATTAAATAATGCAGCATGAGCCGAGCTATGAAATGGAGTCAACAATGGCTTAATCTCCGCCCGGGGTATTAGTATTAAATTAAGTCGATCAATACCAGTGTAAAACAGATTGTTAGTCTTACGTATGTAGAGATACAAATGCCGGGAGAAGATGAAGCTGTAAAGCTTCGCCTCAAACCCCGGTGAATATACCGTTTAGGACGTAGCAAGCCAGCGCCACGACAAAGATCGTAAGAGTCTTTAGCTAAACGAGATGGGTTCTTTTTTAAATTCAACAGTTCGCGTACAGAGTACCTTAGGGCCATAGTCATTAAATCCACAAACACAGCTGGTTCTAGGCGTTGAATCTCCGTAGCACACCGTGATCTTGATGTCGTAGAATCCACATACACAGACCAAGGCGTTGAAATCCCCTTCGCTCGTTGCAAATTATTCCATTGCAGATATTTCAGGTGAAGCACAGAAATAAAAACAACAATCCGAAACAAGTAAAATGGCACCACCATTTCAAACATAGAGGCGCTTAAAATAATATTAAAACATTGCTAAAGTAAACAAAAATGGTGAGAGGGGCGGCAGCCAAACGCGCCAGCGTACCCGACCCGACCGGGAGATAAAAGAAATGGTTGAAACCCCAAAATTGTATATTGTAAAAAAAAAACAATATAGGCGCCACCTTAAATAAGACGTGTCACATGATGTGCCAGTATTGGACAAGCTTTGGCTGCATGTGCATGTTCTGTGCACGTTTCTTCTGAACGTAATGTGCCATTGAGCCTGATCCAGCTGCATGTAATCTTCTGCATATTTATCAGTCTTTAGATGCATTTAACAGATATTCTAGGGATTAAACGGGGAATAATGATGTACAAGTAATTACATGGTGGCTCTGTCATTCCAATCAGTTCTGTGCAATATTCTCATGTCTGTTCTGTTTCTTAGCCTCAGCACATGATCTGAATTTGAATTAGGCCTGTGTCCTGCCCGAGGACTCCCGCTTATTCACAATAAGACAATGACAGTAGAATTTGAAGACTGGAAGGATAATGACATAATGTTGATAGAAATCAGAGGCGTGGGTCCTCGATGATGCTCCATTAATAAGTCTCTGAATGAATTTGGTTGTGTAAATGTCAGCACAGCACCAGGGGAAACTGACTCAGTTAGATATTGACAGTGTGATGAAAAGAGGAAGACAAGAGCAGAGATGACATGCAGGCCTGCAGCTGGAATAGTGGGCAGTAGGACGTACAGGAAAATGTCTTCAGACACACAATGGCTGCTGAGTGTCACTCTGGTTTCTGCTCACATTGACAGACTAATGCAAAGAATCAACAAAAGAACAGAACAAAAAGAGCCTCTAAGTGTCTTCTTTAAGATGATGACTTGGTCTGAGCCTGAAAACTGGTCTAGGACCTGCATAAAGCTCAGTTGATTGCAGTAAAGTCTCATTTTTAGACACAGGTTTGTGATTGGGGCTTTGTGATGATGAAAAGGACTTTATGATAATAGGCTCATCATGAATCTGGGATGCATGCAGCGGACTACACTAATGGTTTCTCAGTGTTGGTGATGGTGAACTATTGTTCTAGGAGCTGGAATATTAACAGGAGCATTTTGATATTGATGTTTCCATGCACTGAGCCCTCCTTGAAAAGAACTGACTAGTGCTGGCCCTCAACACGCAGAGCTCTGTTCTTCTGCTCCATGTGTTGATGCTAGAGTTGATTGTTTTCTTACAAACATTAACTTCAGGAACTGCAGGATTATTCTGCAGACATCAACTGATGCTGATGAAGTGTAGATGAAGATCTTCCATAGAGCCTTTTTCTGGAGATATATTGCTGTGAAATATGAATATTTCTAGTTTAAGGTACATCAGTCTTTCACAGGGCTAGTCCGGTTCAACACTTTTCAAAGCACAAGCTTTAAGATGAATATCAAAGATGGAAGACACAGCTTTACTTTGTTCACAATGATTCTATTTGATCCATGTCTTGTAATGAAAGCACAATGGTTACTATCTCCTAAACCTTATTTTATTTGTATTCTCTTAACAGTTGTGCAAAGATGCAAACATACAACAGACAAAACATGATCATAATCTCAAATAAAGGCTGTGAGCTTTAAAAGAAGTCTCCACTATTGGTTCTTGTGACAGAGACATCTGCATTTGTATTCGACGGAGAATAAGGTGATCTAGGCTGTGCATAACCTGGCAAACCTGTCTCCCACCGACCAGTGTCAATCCCAGGGTCCAGTGTTACATCAACACTAATAAACCTGTACAGCACTGTTGGCAGTGTTGAGTGTTAAATGTGCTAAACTTTGACAAATACAGTCGACGCTCAGTGCAGCGTCGACACACAATATTATAATTTAGCATCAAGCAGCCTTTCATAATCTGTTCATATGAGTGTACTACACTGTGTAGGCCTTTTGTTGAGTTGAAATCAACACTGACAGAGGCTTTAGTCACACAAGATCATTACATTCATCCTGAACTACTTTTTTTTACAGAAACAAAAGGAAAAAAGAGCTGCTGGAGACTGGAACAAACTTGGACTCAACAACAATTATGTGGGCTCATTTAGTTTTTTTATCCAAAGCACAAGTTCAAGGGCAGAGATAGAACCAGAATTCATAATAGACATTTGAGACTATATTAATAAGAGAGTCTATGGATACACAGCTCTTCTATGGACCTGACTCTTAAAGGACCTAAGTTTGTTCAAAGAAGGATTACAGAAGTCTAGTTTTCACAGGTTTAGTTGTAGTTGCTGCGGGGACTCACCTGGTAGAGTGTGTCCCACGACCACAGAAAGAACAATGCTTTTAGTACAAAAACAGTCTTTGTATTTAGTTAGTTTGATATTATATATTTGATTATATTTAAACACACATCCTTTAGTTTCCATTTTTCCAGACCCCTCATGTTGAGGAAAGTTACCTGAGCGGACCTCGGCTGATTTTAGTTGAAGACCTCTGTTCTAGTTGATAACTAAATATGATATGGAATTTTATATAAATCATTTGACACATTTAATGCAGTAAATTTCAGGTCAGGGAAATATTTTTTTAGGTTTTTGATAAGGTTATGCTGCAAAAAAAGAAGTTTAAGAAATCAGACAGCATTTCCAATATGTGAGAAATCTGACAGAAGTCTTAAAATATCTATCCTTCCTCCGAGAGCTCAAACAAACTCTCTCTGAAGTTCAGGTGCAGCTGGTGGATGTGAGGGAAGAATATCTCATGAGTACTTCCTCCTGATGAAGAGGTGTATGAGCAGGTATTAACAGAAGGTAATAATAAGTCAGACTTATATCAAAGTGTTGACATCAAACTTGTATCAAACTGAAGACAGTTGCAGTAGAGGCCTAGCAGAGCAGCACCAGGATGAAACCCAGTGTCTGGTCATGTCTATGTGTTCCAGACTTCAGGCTGTAATTCACTACAAAGGATATGCAACCAAGTGTTAAAAAGTGAAAGTTTCCTTAAAAAGTGGGAGGCACATTTACAAACTGTTACTACACAGTTCTCCTGATATGGACGTAAATACCCTCAAATTAAAGGTAAAAGTCTGCAGTTAAATTCAAATCATTTCACTGCTCACTGCTTTTGTCAAAGAAATGTTGAACCCAAACAAAGGTAAAAATAATTCAGACAAGAGCAGAGTGTGCAGCAGTCTCACGACTGACACTGGTTCAGTGTTGCTCAAGAGTTAACGGTGAGTTTCATATTTGTACAAGCCGTAACTTGAGTTCACCACATCCTGTTCCTGAGTTTGAGAAAGTACCTTCACTGCAGCGAACTCTTTCTGTCGACAACGAGTGGTGAGTTTTCTATGTGGACTTCTGTGGAGTTCTATATGGGTTCTTTGTTTTTCACTGATTGTTATAAATGTTATAAAACTAAAATAAGTCAGGAAGGATGTTACTAATAAGAGTTAAAGTGGAAGCAACAGATCAAGTGTCTGAGACAGAGTCACGTCTGAAGCACAGACAAAATGGAGAACAGACCTGTTTGTTCTTGTTTACATTAAACAGTCAGTTTTGCACTGAGCTGCTTTAATATAACTTTAACAAAGAGTTAGATTCAAACATTTAGTGTAAAAGCTCTTATTAAACCAAACAGTTAAACACACTTTGTTTTTGAGTCAGAGCTGCTCTGAGCATGGATCAGAGAAGACCTGCTTTGAGTTTAGTCCTGTTTTAGCAGGTGTCCACACTTGTCTTGTTTGGTTTGATTTAAACTGACTTTTACTGTGTGGTTGCTCTGTCGTTAGGCACATTGACCCCTAATGGCAGTGAGCAGAAGAATATAAAGGAATGATTAGCACACAGGCTGTGAGGCTGAATACAGAAAGAAAACTCTGACCTGGGCAGGACTGTAGCAAACACATGGTGCTGCTTTAGTTTAGTGTTGAGCTGCAGTGACTGGTCTGTGGCTGTAGGGGGCAGTGTAGGACAGAGGAAAAGATTAATAAGTGTCCTTTACAGTTTGTTCACTTTGTGTCATTTTGTAGGGCTCTGGACTGAACATGGATCAGAGTGAGCACAGAGAGGACGGAGCCCCTCCCTCTAAAACCACTGACCCCCCCAAAGCTCAGAGGTGAGATGAGGATCTCTAACGGTCCACCACTGTTCTCCAGGTCAGAGGTCAGCACTAAAACCACTGCACCATCTTTATCCACAGACCTGCTCCTGGGCCCAGCTGTGTCTCCTTTAAAAGTGATGACTCCAGACAAAGATGTAATTTAAAAAGAAAACAAAGTCCACGGTAAGTCTTTGTCAGAACTATTTGTAGAATAATTCAAAATAACAGCTCTGTGACCTCCTCATCCTTAGAATCAGACAAATACATTAAAATGTTCACTGTCAGTGAAAAAGACAAAAGAAAACTGCTGACACTGAACACAAGTGTTTGTCTAAATTTAAATAAAAACACTTTTCAGCTCTAAACTTCTCCAGATGAGTTGCTCTTGGGGATTTCTAAAGTGAAACTGAGTTGAATCTCTTCAGAGGTTTGTCCTGGTGGCCTTTAGTTTGTTGAAAGAGAAGAGCAGAACTCACAGTCATTAAACCCAAGTGTCATCAACCTCTGGAAACTGCAAAAATAAAAACATCTACAATTACAAGAGAAATCAGAAACACTGTCTTAAATAAAGCACTCAACACTTCCAATGCTGACTCTGAGTCCAGTCGTCTCCAACGAAGACAGGAAGACATGGAGGACAGTTCCATTTGAGCTCGTGGCTCTAACAGTGAGAGACAAAAAAGCACCAATGAACTCTGGAAACAACACTACATCTTATTCATTTGCTTGTTTGTATTCATCTGTCTTTTTGTAACACTTACACTGTTTTCAATCAATACGGGACGGCCTTTGTATTTCCAAGTGTTCTTTAATGCACCATCCAACAGAAATGGTCCCTCCCACATCCTGTGAAGACTCGTCCTGTTCTGCCTCTGATTGGGTAATACTCGCTGCCATCATTGGTTTAATAGGCTCAGTTTCGGGGCCAGTGTCAGAGGAGGGCGGGTCTCTGGACAGAGAGTTGATTTGACACCAGCAGCTCCAGAGAGCCCTCCGTGTCTGGATCTAAAAGCCACACTGTCTCACAGTTCTTCAGAACTCAAGCATCTCCCGAGGCACACAGTGTAATGACAGCTTTTAATCACGTCAGATTAAACGTCAGACACAAGCATGAGTTTAATAAGACAGACACATTTATCATGTTTAATATCAAATCTAGTGCCTACATGAATAAAACATGTGTTGTGCTTGAGTCAGAATGAAGCCAGGCTTTTTGAGACTTTGTGCAGAAAGACTGAGTGAGAGTTCAGAGGAGCAGAGGAGAGAGCATCTGTGACATCAGAGGAAACTTATTACTGGCTTCAACAAAACTATACATAACATCCATCTTAAGAACTCACTGTTTACCATTTAGTGTTCTTTTGTGATGTAGGCTTTAAAAACGTACCAGTCCAGTATAAGGCTGGACTCTGTCTAAATGAAATAAATAATAGACAGTGTGAGCAGTGAGCAAGAGTGTGTTATTCTATCTGGAGTTGGACATTTAATATAGCTCTTTATTTTCTTTAGCTCAGCACTAAAACCACTGCACCATCTTTATCCACAGACCTGCTCCTGGGCCCAGCTGTGACTCCTTTAAAAGTGACGACTCCATGAAACCACCAATTAACTTCAAAACAGAAGGTGAACCACAGTAAGTCATCGTCAGAACACTTTAGAAGAACAAATATGGGAGGGGAGGGAGGGGGGGTCTCATTTCCACTGAATTGTTTTAAAAGCTGAAGAAAAATCATCAAATAAAAGTCTAGCATGTGTCTTAATAGCCTTTAGCATTGTGACTGTAGCGTCATGTACTCCGCTGTGAGGTCTAAATGCAAACTGCATAGGGTCCAATTTATGTTCAGTCACCCTTAGGATCTCAGACCGCACTCATTTCTCAAAGATTTTCATTAAAACAGAAGTCATTAATCATCTTAGGACCACTGCGTTTAGGGACAGGGATGACCATCCTTCCAGAGGATAGGTACATATTGTGTCTTCAGAGACTTATTATAAATCTCATAAAATACAGGGCTCAGTTCTTTTGCACATGACTTTAATATTCTGCCACAGATGCTATCTGGACCTGGGCTTTTATTTGCCTTTACAAGTCTAAAAGCTTTTTCAACCTCCTGAAGCTCGATGTTAAAATGCTGATCATCCGTTAATTTAAAATTCAACTCCTGGATTTCTTTACTGAAGTCCAAATTGTCAAAACAACAGTAAAAGTAGTTTAGTGCATTAGCCAGTTCAAAATCAGAATTAAAACCATTTAGAGTCACCTGAGTGCTGCAGTTTGAGTTCTGAAGGCCTGCTATGGTTTTCATATTTGCCCATGCTGAGCCAGGATTTTTGGATGCCATATTATTTTCTAATTTTTTCTTAAAGCTTTGTTTAGCTTTAAGGAGTTCAGTCTTCAAATCCTTAGTAGCCACATGTAAGTCCATAGTTGTTCCATGTTTAAAGGCAAATTTTTTCCTTTGTAAACAGGACTTTACTGATTTAGTAACCCAGGGCTTATTGTTGGAATAGATTTTGACCTTTTTACATGGGATCATCATGTCCCTGCAAAAAGCCATATATGAGCATGTAACATCCACCATTGAGTCCAAATGGTCACCACAGTCCTGTTTAAACATGTCCCAGTCTGTACAGCTGTAAGAGTCTTGTAGACAGGACACATCATCTCTGATGTCCTTAAGGACATCAGAGATGAAGGACTAAGGACACTCTGATGTCCTTAGTCACTGTTTTCTCCCTTTTTAAAACAGTCTTATATACAGGCAACAAATGGACACAATTGTGATCTGACGAGCCCAAGGGGGCCAGAGGAACAGATTTTTATACGATCCATAACACAGATCTAAAGTCTTTCCCGTCTGGTCGGACAGGAGACATACTAATGGAACGTTTTAAGAATCTGTTTTAGGGAGACATGAATAAAGTCACCAGGGGTGAGATTGACTCTAACCTCTGTACAACATCAAATACTGTACTAGTAGCCGACGCGGACTTCTCCTTCGGGTGAATGTAAACTGTTCTAATCTAATCTAATTCTAATCTGGGGGAACTCTCGAGGTAGATAAAACTGTCTCAAGGACACCGATAAAAGTTCTACATCAGGTGTACAACTACGCTCTCTGACAGTAACACATGAGCAATATCGCTTGTTGACATACAAACATACCCCTCCTCCTTTTCCTCGTCACCTTTGATAGTTGATCCAAACAAAAAGGGGCTTCGAATCCATCCATACGGTCTCCCTCTGTGAGACATGTTTCAGTAAATTCCATACAACAGTTCATAAAATTCTTTTGGTAGCGAACATTTGCATCCACTTTGTTCCTCAGTGATTGTACATTTCCCATAATCAACGAAGCCAATGGAGCCCGGTTTAAACGCTGTTTTTTTAGGCGAGTTTTTACGCCGCCTCGTTGCCACTTTTACTTTTTTCCTGGGAATTCCTTCGAATCAAATTTGGTACATTCAACATTTGATTTTCCCGAGCTAGTTACTGTTCTTGAGCTGCAACAATGTCTCTCTCGTATATGTTATCCTCCCTTGGCATAAAGCCCCACAAGTTTTACCGGCAGCCATCCAGTACATCACAAGCCATAACGCAAAAAGATAAAAACATCCATTTCAACTAAATATAAAACTTTAAAAGCACTCCTTCAGTAGAAACATAAAACGGATAAAACATTTAAGACACTAAAACAAAAGAAACATAAAACATACACGAGGACGCCAAACACTCACTGCCTGTCGCTGCGTGCGCATGCGCCAAGGGAGAGATGATACTGACTGAGTTTTTATGAGTCTTCAGTCCACCTCCACCTCAAAGAGAAAGGATATTAATTTGAGGACAGCAATGTCCCACTTTAGTCCAAACAGGACAGATGGTTTAAGGGAGGGCTGAAGGAAGACATTTCTGTTCAAATGGAAAAGCCTTCTTTAAACAAAGGAGTTGGCCTCAGATTCATGTTGCCTAGTATTTATAACAGTGTTCTGAAACCTGAACAGTTTAACTCTAGTTCTAGAGTCTTTACCGACTCACATCAGCATTCACACTGTCCTTTCAGAGCTAACAACTATGAGACCATCAGAGTTAGTTACAGATAAAGCTCAGCCCTCTTACAGTTGAATTCAGATTTGATAAAGTGTCTCGGAATTAGAGACAAAACATATTCACCTTGAAAACTGAGTCCTTAGAATCACACACACATTCAAATGTTCACTGTCAGAATAAAAGACTCTAGTCTCAGTTTAATATTTTCAGAAAAATGAGGAAATAAAGCAAGCTTGGCTGATCCACAAACAAGTCAGATACATGTTATATTTAGGATTATAATGTTTAAATTATACATGAAAACAGTCTGCTTCAGTCTCATGTAGATAATAAGTTATCTCATAATTTGAGATAATTTTGCTAAATATTTATTTGATGGTTCTAGTGGTTAGTAAAGTTTATAAATCTGATTAAACATTAGGGACACATGTAAATTGAGTGCTTTTACTCTTCATTTGTGATAAAAGTTCTCTGATTCTCTAAATGTTGTGTCTAAGTCTGAGCTTAAAGCTGCTCTGGACCAGACTCAGCTGCTGCAGAAGTTTCCAGAATCTGACTCAGGATCAGCCTGTTTTAACAGAAGTTAAAACAATAATAATAATTGATTGGATTTATATTGCGCTTTTTCTCCCAGGGGATTCAAAGCGCTTACAGTCCGTCCATTATTCATTCATACACAGTCACACTGGTGATGGTGAGCTACAACTGTAGCCACAGATGCCCTGGGGCACACTGACCATCACCACAAACATTCACTAAACATTCTTACACATTCATACGAGGCAAGGTGGGTTAAGTGTCTTGCCCAAGGACACAACGACAGTATGAATTGTGGGGAGAGCGGGAATCGAACCCACTACCTTCCGCCCCGACAGACTTATCCAAATAAGCCAGGCTTATTAGGTGACCTTGTTTTATGAAACAGCCTGCTGAGTCTTCTGAACCTGGCTCCAACTGTGAGTTTTTCAGGAGTGACTTGTCAACGGGACGACCTATGACCTTTAAAACTACAAAGTAAAATTACAAACAAATTGTCTAAAATAATTTTTATTTGAGTTCTTTATGTCCTTATAATTATCCAGAGAGACACGTAGACAGAGTATATTTTAAAAGCCATGGTCAAGTTTATTCTTGCAAGAAGAAGCAAAGCAGACACACATGAAACAAGGGTAAAGGGAAGGTTTGCTCGAGAACACAGGAAAATATTAGATTTTATAACATTACAAGTAGATGTCTTGGGAGGGAGTATTGTACACACACACTCAACAAGGCCCCAGCTGCAGAGAGCAGGTCCTGTCTCGTCTAGTCCCAGAAGAGAACTAAAGAATCTACTAACTATAAACAAAATCTATTATAACAATAAGAGAGAATATTAATATTAATAATCCAGAACTTACAGAGTCTTACAGAGTCTATCAATAGAACAGACTTTACAACAGAGAGTCAGGAGTGTCACTGAAACAGAGAAATAATCACAGTCTTTGTTGTGTCCTCATCCACAGAGTGAAGCAGCAGGGGTCAGAGGTCATCAGTGATCAACATCAGACACAGCTGGACTCCATATTTATGGTCTGTCATTCACTAAAGTTTGGAAATGTATAAATGAATGAGAACTTGTTTTACACAGATCTGAACACTGACTGCATTTGTGTTGTTTATAATGTATCTGCTCAGCTTCTGGAGGAGAACATCTGCACTTTTGTCAAGAAGGAGCTGAAGAAGTTCCACAAGGTTCTGAGCACAGATTACCCAGAATGCTTAAAGAATCTGAAGGATGAGGATGAAGAGCAGAGGAGCAGCAGTGAGGCTTTTCTGAAGATCACACTGAACTTCCTGAAGAGGATGAAGCAGAAGGAGCTGGCTGAGCGTCTGTGGAGCAGTAGGACCATTTAACACATTTAACAAGAGGCTCACAGTCATTTTATATTCTCTGAGACTCATGGCTTTATCTGTTGTCTTCATTCAGAAAGTTCCCCTGGAGATTTTCAGAGTAAACTGAAGTGTAACCTGCAGCAGAAGTTTCAGTGTGTGTTTGAGGGCATCACTAAAGCAGGAAACCCCACCCTTCTGAACCAGATCTACACAGAGCTCTACATCACAGAGGGAGGGGCTTCAGAGGTCAACCAGGAACATGAGGTCAGACAGATCGAAACAGCCTCCAGGAAACCAGGCAGACCAGAGACAGCCATCACATGTGAAGACATCTTTAAAGGCCCAGCTGACACAGATGGACCAATCAGAACAGTGCTGACAAAGGGAGTGGCTGGCATTGGGAAAACAGTGCTCACTCAGAAGTTCAGTCTGGACTGGGCTGAAGGCAAAGCCAACCAGGACATACAGCTGCTGTTCCGTTCACTTTCAGAGCACTCAATGTGCTGAAAGAGAGACAGTTCAGTTTGGTGCAACTTGTTCAACACTTCTTTAGTGAAACCAAAGAAGCAGGACTCTGCATCTTTGAAGACCTCCAGGTGGTCTTCATCTTTGACGGTCTGGACGAGTGCAGACTTCCTCTGGACTTCACCAAAACCAAGGCCCTGACTGACGCCACAGAGTCCAGCTCAGTGGATGTGCTGCTGGTAAACCTCATCAGGGGGACCCTGCTTCCCTCCGCTCGCCTCTGGATAACCACACGACCCGCGGCGGCCAATCAGATCCCAGCTGAGTGTGTCGCCGTGGTGACAGAGGTCCGAGGGTTCACCAACCCACAGAAGGAGCAGTACTTCAGGAAGAGGTTCAGGGTCAAGGCCGACACAATCCTCTCCCACATCAGGACGTCCCGAAGCCTCCACATCATGTGCCACATCCCAGTCTTCTGCTGGATCACTGCCACAGTCCTGGAGCATGTGTTGAAAACCAGAGAGAGAGGAGAGCTGCCCAAGACCCTGACTCAGATGTACATCCACTTCCTGGTGGTTCAGGCCAAAGTCAAGAACATCAAGTATAAAGAAGGATCTGAGACAGACCCACACTGGAGTCCAGAGACCAGGAAGATGGTGGAGTCTCTGGGAAAACTGGCCTTTGAGCAGCTGCAGAAAGGAAACCTGATCTTCTACGAGTCAGACCTGAGCGAGTGTGGCCTTGACACCACAACAGCTTCAGTTTACTCTGGAGTGTTCACACAGATCTTTAGAGAGGAGCCAGGTCTGTACCAGGACAAGGTCTACTGCTTTGTCCATCTGAGTGTCCAGGAGTTTCTGGCTGCTCTTCACGTCCATCAGACCTTCATCAACACTGGGCTCAACCTGCTCTCAGACATAAAGGCTACAAATTTAATACATCTTCACGAATCAGCTGTGGACCAGGCCTTACAGAGTCCAAATGGACACCTGGACTTGTTCCTCCGCTTCCTCCTGGGTCTTTCACTGCCGACCAATCAGAGCCTTCTAGAGGGTCTGCTGACACAGACAGAATGTAGCTCCCAGGCCAGTCAGGAAGCAGCTGAGTACATCAAGAAGAAGATGAGTGAGGATGTGTCTGCAGAGAGAAGCATTAACCTGTTCCACTGTCTGAATGAACTGAATGAACGTTCTCTGGTGGAGCAGATCCAACTGTACCTGAGTTCAGGACGTCTGTCTGAAGGTGGACTGTCTCCTGCTCAGTGGTCAGCTCTGGCCTTCATCTTACTGTCATCAGAAGAAGCTCTGGATGTGTTTGAGCTGAAGAAATACTCTGCTTCAGAGGAGGCTCTCCTGAGGCTGGTGCCATTGGTCAAAGCCTCCAACAAAGCTCTGTGTGCATTGTTTATTTAACTGAAACGTATTTGAATATTCTTCTATCGCTAACAGTAATATATTATTTCAGACTGAGCAGCTGTAACCTGTCGGCGAGAAGCTGTGAAGCTCTGTTCTCAGTCCTCAGCTCCCAGTCCTCTAGTCTGATAGAACTGGACCTCAGTAACAATGACTTGAAGGACTCAGGGCTGAAGATGTTGTCTGTTGGACTGAAGAGTCCTCACTGTAAACTGGAACAACTCAGGTCAGGAGTCTAAAACTTTACTTTACTTTACTTTACTGACTTTAATGTTATTCACTATTTGTTAGAGGTACTTACTCTAGGTCTTAGTCTGTTGCATATGGAAGTCTTTTAATGATCATCAAAGACAAATATGGATCAAGTGCTTTTGAAAAGACTGATGCTTTAATCTGTAACAAAACCATTTGTTTACCCTGTAAAATAAGTTTAGGTTTTTAAAGATATACCAAGCTGCTGTATTTTTCAGTCACTTTTAAACAACCTGGTAATGTAAAGCCCTGTTACTGATGATCTGTATAATATGTGTTTGCAGACTCTCAGGTTGTCTGATCTCAGAGGAAGGCTGTGCTTCTCTGGCCTCAGCTCTGAGGTCCAACCCCTCCCATCTGAGAGAGCTGGATCTGAGCTACAACCATCCAGGAGACACAGGAGTAAAGCTCCTGTCTGCTCTACAGGAGGACCCTCTGCAGACTGGACACTCTCAGGTATGGACAACTTTGAGAAAATGGCTCATTTATCAAACTTCTTTGTCAAACTGTATTTATTGAACTTACATTTAGGGCTGGGCGATATATCGAATATACTCGATATATCGCGACTTGTAGTTTGTGCGATTGAGAAAATTACTATATCCTGAAACTCGCGGACATTTTTTTCCTCTTTGTTTTTCCCCCTCTTGTCCTGTCCAGCATCGAAGCACAAGCATAATGATCACCTTGATAACCTAAGTTAAGAAGTTTATTTTATTTTATTTTTGATGCTTGTTTGTAGATTAACTTTGACATACTCGCGGTCTTTCCCTCTCACAGAGAGACAAAACAAACGCACATAGTTACAAAGCCAGGACGCGTCAGTGGGCGTGTCAGGACGGCGCAGTAGAAGCCTCATTCTCTACACTCGAGTTAGTAAATGCGAAAATGACAAACAAAAATACACCTGTGATGAAGCTTTGGCTTTAGTAATGGCTGACTCTGATTCTGAGGAGAACATCTACCTTTAGAGTCTTTTCAGCCGAGTGAAAGTGAGAATTAGTGAGAGTGAGAGTGCGTGTGTGACTTGAACAGCGGCGGCAGTGCTCGTGCCTCTCTCTGTAGCTACATAGCACACTCCGTTTTTCCCACACTTTGCCCAAAATTAGTGAAATAAACGGGAGGAAACTAGTCGCTCTGGCTGCGGTAGTGACGGAGGGGTTGGGAAGGAAAGATGTGTGCGCGTAGCACCTGCTGCTTTAGCTTTAGCACCTGCTGCTTTAGCTTTAGCACAGGTGATAGAAGCCGGGGTGGGTGTACTCGCCGTGGCTGCGGTAGTGACAGGGAGTAGGCTACACTTCGGGAATAATGCTGCCTCCAGTGACAGTCGTGTGGGACAAATACCTGTTGTTCATCTTGACACTTTACCCAGTCGAGGAGAGGCAGGGCTAAACATAGTCAATGCAAATGCGCAGATCAAAGCAGCGATAGTAACAAAAGTGATGTCTGTGTGCTGTGTCTTATGAGAGGTCTCACACTCTCAAAAGGCACTAAAACTACTAACTATGCTATTTGGATAAGAACAGATAAAGCTAATGCAACCAAAGCCCTACAGTCCATGTGTATATTTCTCAGATCTATTTTTATACTATATTAATAACTATTTTACTATAGTTATGGTATATCAGAAGTTGTAGTTGTACTGTAGTTTACTAATGTTGCCTTACAAGTTACTGTTATTAATAATTTAATTTCAGAAAAGACGGAAAAAATCTATTTTAATATCTATATAATATCTAATAATTCTAATCAAAGTAATCACATTAAACATTATAATAATCACATTCAGTTCATTTAAAAATATGCATATTCACTACACTCTTTAAAATACATTAATCTAGTGTTCTTTTTTATACAGTTTTTAAAAAAACACTAGATTAATAAAAATAAAATAATTGTTAGATTAGTCGACTAATCAAAAAAATAATTGATAAATTAGTCGACAGAAAAAATAATCGTTAGTTGCAGCTCTACTTAGTTGTGTGATGAAAGTTTAAAATTGGCATATATTAATGCAGTATGAACAAGAATGTTTTAATGTAGACATAGAATCATCATACTGGTGTGATTGTATGCATCAAAGTTTTAATTCAAGGCTATGGCAAAATATCGAGATATATATCGCGTATCATGACATGGCCTAAAAATATTGCGGTATTTATAAAAGGCTATATCGCCCAGCCCTACTTACATTTACATTTAGTCATTTAGGAAAACAACACAAGGTAGCAAAAAAGCATAAGCGCACAAAAACTAGTCTGTTAAAAACAGCACGGTATACAAAGCTAAGGATAAGTGTTATAGGGATTCTATAACCTTAAGTTGTGCAGAGAGACACGTAGACAGAGTATATTTAAAAGCAAATGGCCAGGTTTAATTCTTGCAAGAAGAAGCAAGGCAGAAACGCATGTATCAAGGCTACAGAGAAGGGCTAAACGATATTCTGTTTTAACATTAATATCGCGATGTGTGCATGAGCGATAGTCACATCGCCGGAACATGCGATGTGAAGGGTAGTAGCCCATGGTGTATTGACCCTCTAAGCGCCAAAGTCGCAAAATTGTAACAAGCAACCTAACTGGAAAAAACTTCCGGTTTATGTGCTAAATTATGCTTCCACTCCCTTCCACCAGATGTCAGACACCCTGTACTTTGTTTCTAGTCCACTATTACCATGTGTTACCATTAAATAATGTTTGTAGAAGAAGACTTCAAAGACGCGTCTCAGTGGGAGTGTCAGGACCGGCGCAGTAGAAGCCTCATTCTCTACACGCGAGCTGGTAAACATGAAAATAACAAATAAAAAATACACCTGTGATGAAGCTTTGGCTTTAGTAATGGCTGACTCAGATTCTGAGGGAGAACATCTACCTTTAGAGTCTTTTCAGCCGAGTGAAAGTGAGAAAGAGTGAGAGTGAGGGTGTGACTTGGACAGCGGCGGCGCTGCTTGTGCCGCTCTCAATGTAGCCTACATAAAGCACACTCCGTTTTTCCCACATTTTGCCAAACATCAGTGAAAGAAACGGGAGGAAACTAGTCGCACTGGCCGCGGTAGTGACGGAGAGGTTGAGAAGGGAAGCACCTGCTGCTTTATCTTTAGCACCTGCTGCTTTACCTTTAGCACAGGTGACAGGAGCCAGGGCGGGTGTACTCGCCGTGGCCGCGGTAGTGACAGGGAGTTGGGAATAATGCGGCTTCTATTGACAGCTGTTTGGTACAAGTACGTGTTGTTCATCCTGACACTTTACCCAGTCGAGAAGGGAGAGGCAGGGGTAAACATAGCAGTAAATCAAAGCGGTGGTAGTAATAAAAATGATGGCTGTGTGCTGTGCCTTATGAGAGGTCCCACACTCGGATAAGAACAGATAAAGCTACTGCAACCAAACACCTACAGCACATGTGTATATTTCTCAGATCTATTTTCATACGTTTTACTAGTTATGGTTTAGGTGTAGTTATTCTTTATTTTGGTAATGTTGCTTTTACAAATTACTGTTATAAATTATTTAATTTCAGAAAAAGAAAAAAACTATTATAATATGTTCATTAGTCTGTATGTACTGTAAATAACATAACCGCCAACATATAATGTCATGGTGTGCAAATTAGATGCATAAAATGTATTCACTATACTTTGGGTCATACCTGACATTTTTCTAGTCTATTTATTTTAAGTTATATTGTTGTAAACCAATCAGGGGGGTTGGTTTAAAGCTGCTGTTTTATTTAAAAATCTGCTTTTATGTTTACAGAAATGTTCTAATTTCGGAATAAAATATTAAGTGACCTCTTTGTCACTTGTAATGAAGCTTGCTAGGTTGCTTTTTATTGATCCAACCAAACATTCTTCTGAATAAATTAGTTCAGCTGAATGTGAACCCTTTTTTAATCAAATGGTACCATTCCTTTCTTTCAAATCGATCACAACAAGTGAAATTTAACTCTGTCCTCTCGAGTATTACTGTAAGCAGCACAGGGGCCCCTCAAGGGTGCGTCAGTTCCTTTTCACTCTGTACACTAATGACTGTGTCAGTTCTCAGCCTAACCAATATGTAAGTCTGCTCACAAAAAACTTAAATAACCATAAAAGTGCTGTGGATGTATTTGTGGACTGGTGCGATACCAATAGACTGCTCATCAACACAAGTAAAACTGGAGGCTGCTCGACCCCAGATCAGTGGGGATTGCTGCCCAGTGACTATTCATGGAAACACCATCAAACAGGTCACGTCCTTCAAATACCTGGGCGTGCACATCGACAGCGACCTCAGCTGGTTTGATGAATATGTTTTAATGAATTCAGGAGGTACAGGGTTCCACTCTGCAAACACAATCGGCTTAAAAAACTTGTTCATCCCTCTCTCAATAAAGCTCACTAACGAGTGGTTGGGGGTGAACGCAAACATAAAGGGCACTCGAGGTCAAGACAACTGTAATTTCTGATGTTTTTGCACTGTACAGGGGGGGATGGCATAAATTAAGGTTTAAGGATAGGTCATGGTCATGTATGGCTGTCCTGGAGACTTGTTGATGGTGCTGGCACATCAGGAGGTGACATTGCCCATACTGTTTTTAAAATTGTCCTTATTGTTATTTATGTATTTATCATCTGTGTGTGACTGTCTTTTATGTTGTGCTGCAGTACTGCCTTTTTGTCCAAGACAAATTTCTCCTATGGGAGACAAATAAAGAACTTTGAACTTTGAACTTGAACTTATTAGTGAAATTATGAATATCATGGAATTGTAATGATTGACTTTAGCCTGGATTTGTCACGGAGGACTCTGCACTGTCGGCTGCAGCCTCCGTACCCGGCTCCCCCGCCCATACGGATTCGCAGAGAGGAGACAGGTGTGCGGGAGCGCCGGCGGAGCAAGCCCAGCTGATCCGAGTGAATAATCAAGAGAGAATAAGAAGCACCGCAGCCTGCTCCTCGACGCCAGATCGTAACACTGACTACCGTTAGTACTACGTCTCGCTTTGGAAAGTCTTGCTCTATGTATTTACTTACCCGGTTTTTCTGTCCACCTCAGATCCTTCCCGTCCTGCCGCCAGTCCGGTTCCCGCTCTACCTCGGTCATCTCAGAAACCAGCCAGTCCTTCAGTCCGTCCCGCTCCAGCTCAACCTAGTCCTGATCCTGCTGCACCTCGCTATCCCGAAGAAACCGCCGTTCCTAAGTTACCTTGTCAATAAATTTGTTTTTGTGAACTTTACGTGGGTGTCTGCGTTTGGGTTGTCTGCCGGAACATGACAGTACGATCTGGCCATAATGAACCCAGCAGAGCCCCACACCCTTCCGCAAACGGTCGCAGCTCAGACCGCGCTTCTGGAGCAGCACGACGCAACACTCCAATCTCTCATGGGCCACATGAAGGAGTTTTCCCGTAACCTATCTGTGCTGAGTGACAAGATGGCGTCCCTGACTACGCCACCGGCTACCAGCGCTTCCACCCTCTCCGCGCCCGACTACGGAGGCCCCGCCTCCGGTGTACAAGGAGGGGTATGTACCACCGCCTGCACCATATAGTGGAGACCTCGGTTGTTGCAGGGCGTTTTTAACACAGTGCTCCTTAGTTTTTGAGCAACAGTCACGGACTTATCAGAGTGAACGTGCAAAGATCGCCTTTTTAATTGGTTGTCTGAGGGGTCAGGCATTACACTGGGCCTCGGCTGTTTGGGAAAAGCAGGAACCTGTATGTTTCTCCTACTCTGCATTTATCACAGAGATGAAAATGATTTTCGATCATCCAGTTCGAGGAGGAGAGGCTTCAAAGAGACTGTTTTCCATTCGACAGGAAACCGCAGTGTGGCTGAATTCGCTATCGAGTTTCGTTCACTTGCCGTGGAGAGCGGGTGGAACGAGGACGCTCTTCATGGAGCATTTTTGAATGCCATCTCAGAAGAACTTAAGGACGAGATGGCGGCACGGGAACCACCAAGTAGCCTTAATGATCTAATAACGGGGGCCATCAGGATTGATAACCGCCTACGGGAGCGGAAGAGGGAGAAGGCTGGCCTACAGGCATCGCTGAGATCTGCTACAAGATCACGGCCGGGAGTCACCGCACATCAGGGGGGTTTTTTTCAGCCCCAAGAGAGGACCGGGGGGTGGTGGACGCAGACTGAGGAGGCCCAACCAGTTTTTATGCAGATCCGCCGAGTAGCCCTCGGCAACCAGCCGCACCGAACCAATGCAAGTGGGCGAACCCATCTAACAGAGGAAGAGAGACATCGCCGTGTCACTACCGGGAGCTGTCTCTATTGCGGGAGGTTAGGACATTTCAGGGCTTCGTGTCCACTCATTCCGGAAAAGGGGGTTCGCAGTAAGGGAGAAGTACTGCTGAGTCAAGTCCATTGTTCTTCTCCCAAGCCTGTGAGAATGGAAGGAACTATTATTTTAGCAGATCAGACTCGGACTTTTGATGTTCTAATCGATTCAGGAGCGGATGAAAGCCTTTTGGACCGTGGTGTGGCTAAGAGGTTGGGTATCCGGACTGTGCAGTTGGAGGTTCCGTTGAAGGTTAAGGCTTTGAACGGAGAGGTGCTGACCCAGATCAGGAACAGACGATTCCGGTAACCTTCCTGTTGTCGGGTAATCATAAAGAGACTATTAGTTTTACATTTTCGAGTGTGTGCACACTCCTATCGTATTAGGTCTACCTTGGCTGAAGATACATAACCCTCACATAGACTGGGCAGCATACCAAGTGTTGTCATGGAGTAACTTTTGCCATTTATCTTGCCTGCAGTCTGCTTTGCCTCCTGTTTCTTCTAGGTCCAACCAGGTACCGGAGCCTCGGATCTGTCTTCGGTTCCGTCCATCTACCACGACTTGTCGGCGGTGTTCTGCAAGCATAAGGCCTTGTCGCTTCCACCTCACAGACCCTACGACTGCGCCATTGACCTCCTCCCCGGTGCTCCTCTGCCCCACAGCCGTCTCTTTACCATCTCGAGGCCGGAGAGCGAGGCGATGGAGAAATACATCCAGGAGTCCTTGGCAGCCGGGATAATACAACCTCGCCCTCTCCGGTAGGTGCGGGGTTTTTCTTTGTTGCCAAGAAGGACAAATCCTTGAGACCATGCATAGATTATCGGGGCTGAACAAGATCACCATAAGGAACAAATACCCACTCCTGTT
The DNA here is from genome assembly GCA_024349245.1 of Neodontobutis hainanensis. Taxonomy (NCBI): domain Eukaryota; kingdom Metazoa; phylum Chordata; class Actinopteri; order Gobiiformes; family Odontobutidae; genus Neodontobutis; species Neodontobutis hainanensis. Next base: position 42,710 of record JALDNG010001244.1, read on the forward strand.
GATCAGTTCTGTTTTCACTCCTCGGGGATCCAGGGTTTTCACAAAACTTGACCTTCGTAACGCATACCATTTGGTGCGTATTAGGGAGGGGATGAGTGGAAGACCGCCTTTAACACTCCTTTAGGCCATTTTGAATATCGGGTGATGCCGTTTGGACTCACGAATGCCCCTGCGGTATTCCAGAACTTAGTTAATGATGTCTTACGAGACATGATTGGACGTTTTGTTTTTGTGTATTTGGATGATATCTTGATTTTCTCCAAGGACTTGGAGGAACACCAGAGACATGTCAGGGGAGTGCTACAGAGACTATTGGAAAATAAGCTGTTTGTGAAGGCCGAGAAGTGCGAGTTCCATGCACCGTCAGTTACCTTCCTCGGCTACATCATCGCTCAGGGCAGATCCAAATGGACCCGGAGAAGGTTACGGCGGTACGGGATTGGCCGGTTCCGTCCAGCCGCAAGGAGGTTCAGCGATTTTTGGGTTTTGCTAATTTCTACAGGAGATTTATCCGAACTTCAGTAGACTGGCAACTCCTTTGACGGCTCACACTTCCACGGCGCGACCTTTGTCTGGACTCCGGAGGCAGAAGGAGCATTTAAGGAACTTAAGCATCGGTTTACGTCGGCTCCTGTGCTCATACAGCCAGATCCAGAGCTGCAGTTTGTGGTGGAGGTCGACGCTTCGGAGATTGGAGTAGGAGCGGTTCTGTCCCAGCGCTCTTCCACTGACCAGAAGCTCCACCCCTGCGCCTACTACTCGTAAACTCTCTCCAGCAGAGCGGAACTATGATGTGGGAACAGAGAGCTCCTGGCGGTAAAATTGGCTCTAGAGGAATGGCGTCATTGGCTGGAAGGTGCCATTCAGCCGTTTGTGGTCTGGTCCGACCATAAGAACCTGACCTACATCCAGACGGCAAAGAGGCTGAACTCTCGGCAGGCAAGGTGGGCATTATTTTTGACCGTTTAATTTTGTTCTTACCTATCGCCCAGGTTCCAAGAACACCAAGCCAGATGCACTATCCAGAGTTTTTCCACGGAGCAGCCGTTTCCAGAGGAGCACATCCTGCCCCAGTCGCGCATTCTGGCGACCCTCACCTGGGAAATAGAAGATCGGGTCCGGAGTGCTCAACGCCTGCACCCCGATCCTGGGACCGGCCGGCTAACGCTATGTTTGTTCCAGATCCGGTTAGGTCGGAGGTGTTGCACTGGGCCCATGGGACCCGACTCACGTGCCATCCAGGGATGGGTCGCACTCTGGCTGTCCTACGCAGCAAATTTTGGTGGCCCACCATGGACAGAGACACTAAGGACTACATTTCAGCTTGTCACGTGTGTTCCAGGAATAAGGCCCTCCATCGACCCCCAGCAGGACTACTACAGCCACTACCCATCCCTAGCCGTCCGTGGTCTCATGTTGCATTGGACTTCTACGGGCTTCCGCCATCTAACGGACATACGGTGGTGCTGACGATCGCCGATCGCTTCTCCAAGGCAGCTCATTTCGTGCCATTGACCAAGCTTCCGTCTGCCAGGGAGACCGCGGATCTCCTGGTGAAGCATCTGTTCCGGTTACACGGGATTCCTCGGGACATTGTGTCAGACAGGGGTCCACAGTTCACCTCCCAGGTTTGGAAGGCGTTTTGTACGGCGTTGGATATCAAGGTTAGTCTCTCCTCTGGGTATCATCCACAGACCAACGGACAGACGGAGAGGGCTAACCAACAGATGGAGGTGGCCCTGAGGTGCACATCATCGCCAATCCGGCAAGTTGGAGCGCTCAGCTGCCATGGGTAGAGTATGCCCACAACACGTTGGTGAACACCTCCCTGGGTATGTCTCCCTTCCAATGTTGTTATGGTTATCAACCACCCTTGTTTTCTGACCAGGAACAAGAGCTGGCAGTTCCTTCCATTCAGGATCACTTGAAACGGTGCCATCAGGTCTGGAGTAGGGCCCGATCAGCTCTGATGCGCGCCTCGGCTCAGTCACAAGTCCAAGCCAACCGCCACGCACTCCTGCCCCTAGATACTCCGGGTCAGAAAGTTTGGCTGTCGTCCAGGGACCTGCCGCTACGGGTTGAGGCTACAAAATTGGCACCACGGTTCATCGGCCCGTTTGAAGTAGAGAAGGTCATCAACCTGGCAGCAGTTAGACTGAAGCTCCCCGGTCTCTTAGGATTCACCCTACCTTCCATGTCTCCAGGATCAAGCCGGTCAGGTCCAGTTCATTGAGTCCTCCCTGTCCTCCCCGCCGCCTCCCAGGATGATTGACGACCACCCAGCATACACGCACGGGCGGATTATGGATGTACGCGCCGGGTCGGGGCCTTCAGTTTTTAGTAGATTGGGAGGGTTATGGGCCAGAGGAACGCTGTTGGGTGCCACGGAGAAACATTCTGGATCCGTCTCTGATTCGGGAATTTTTCTACGCCATCCGGAGAAGGGATAGGCCGCCAGGTGGCGTCCATAGAGGGGGTACTGTCACGGAGGACTCTGCACTGTCGGCTGCAGCCTCCGCACTCCGGCTCCCGCCCATACGGATTCGCAGAGAGGAGACAGGTGTGCGGGAGCGCCGGCGGAGCAAGCCCAGCTGATCCGAGTGAATAATCAAGAGAGAATAAGAAGCACCGCAGCCTGCTCCTCGACGCCAGATCGTAACACTGACTACCGTTAGTACTACGTCTCGCTTTGGAAAGTCTTGCTCTATGTATTTACTTACCCGGTTTTTCTGTCCACCTCAGATCCTTCCCGTCCTGCCGCCAGTCCGGTTCCCGCTCTACCTCGGTCATCTCAGAAACCAGCCAGTCCTTCAGTCCGTCCCGCTCCAGCTCAACCTAGTCCTGATCCTGCTGCACCTCGCTATCCCCGAAGAAACCGCCGTTCCTAAGTTACCTTGTCAATAAATTTGTTTTTGTGAACTTTACGTGGGTGTCTGCGTTTGGGTTGTCTGCCGGAACATGACAGGATTGATGGCTCTCAATATCGCAATATATATTGTTGGGGAAAAAAATATTGCAATGTAATTTTTTTCCAATATCATGCAGCCCTACTACAGAGTGAGGTTTGCTTAAGGAAGTAAACAAAACATGAGATTTTATATCACTGCAGTGGGGGCTGTTAGAGGAGGTGTATCTCTCATACACCTCCCAAGGCCCCAGGTCCAGGTGCAGAAAGTCCCGTGGCAAGCCATGTCTCCGTCTAGTTATGTCTACTCCATGCTTGGATTAACATGAAGGACATGACATGATTTAACATGACCTGAAGAGAAATATGAGCACCCAGCAACTATAAACAATATAAACAACATACAAATAAAAATTATAACAATAAAATAATTTTTCTTTTTTTTTTTCTTAACAAGGAATTGACAGAATGGAAGTAGAATTTAGTGTTTGTCAGTCAGGTGTTCATGAAAGAGATGGGTTTTTAGGCGTTTTTTAAAGATGGCTACAGAATCTGCTGATCTTGTAGCAGCAGTAGATCATTCCACCAATGTGAACAGATCCAGAGAAAGTACAGAGAAAACTTCAAACCCAACAACTGATTGTCATGATTTAAATGAAATACTTTCCAAATCTCATAAACTTATATGGAAGAAGTAGCAATAAGAGGCCGGAAAAGTTAAATGTACACATAAGAAACAGCTGGAAGACCAATTAACAACTTATTCGGTCAATTGGCAACATGCTTGGTATAAAAAGAGCCTCTCAGAGTGGCAGTGTCTCTCCGAAGTCAAGATGGGCATTCCCCTAATTCTGTGGTAAAAATTAGTGGAGCAATATCAGAAAGGGGTTTTTCAAAGATTCAGAGAATCTGGAACAATCTCTGTGCATAAGGGTCAAGGTCGGAAAACCGGACTGGATGACCGTGATTAACGGGCCCTTATACGGCACTGCAGAAATGCTACCGTAATGGAAATTACAACATGGGCACAGGAATAATTCCAGAAAACATTGTCGGTGAACACAACCCACCGGGCCATTTGTCGTTGCTAAAACTCTACAGGTCAAAAAAGAAGCCATATCTAAACATGACCCAGAAGCACAGGTGTTTTCTCTGGAGCCAAAAAATGGACCGTGGCAAAGTGCCAGGGGGCGCAGTGGCTCAGTGGTAGAGCGGTTGTCCTTCAACCAGAAGGTAGACGGTTCTATTCCCGTTCCCCCCAACAGTTCATACTGTTGTTGTGTCCTTGGGCAAGACACTAAACCCCCCTTGCCTCCAGTGGTGTTCCAGCTGTAACACTGGAGAATGGAACCTTAATGCAAGTCGCTTTAAATGAAAGCGTCTGCTAAATGACTAAATGTAAATGCAAGTGGAAAACTGTTAAGAGGACAAGGACAACCCATTTGTTCTGAGCCCAGGTCAGAAGCCTGCATCTCTGATGGGATGGGGGCATGAGTGCGTGTAGCATGGGCAGCTTACACATCTGGAAAGGCACCATCAAAGCTGAAAGGTATATCCAAGTTCTAGAAAAACATATGCTCCCATCCAGATGTTGTCTCTTTCAGGGAAGACCTTGCATTTTCCAACAGGACAATGTCAGACCACATCCTGCATCAGTTACAACATCATGGCTGTGTAGAAGAAGGATCTGGTGCTGAAATGTCCAGATCTTTCACCCATAGAAAACATTTGGTACATCATAAAAAGGAAGATGTGACAAAGAAGACAGTTGAGCAACTAGGCAAGAATGGGACAACATTCCTAAACTTGAGCAGCTTGTCTCCTCAGTCCCAGACGTTTGCAGACTCTTATAAAAGAAGAGAAGATGCCACACAGTGGTAAACATGGCCTTGTACCAACTTTTTGAGATGTGTTGATGCCCTGAAATTTAAAATCAACTTAAATTTCTCAATTTAAACATTTGATTTGTTATCTATGTTGTATTTTGAATAAATTATTGAAATTTGAAACTTTCACATTATTGGATTATGTTTTTAATTAACAATTTGTACAGTGTCCCAACTTTTTGGGAATTGAGTTTTTAACATATAGTAATAAATACTTTACAATACTTTTTTGATCATTTTTAATTTGCCTCAGATCAAAACACATTTTATATTAGACAAAGATACCTCAAGTAAATAGAAATAGAGTAGAAATATCCGTCAATTATACATGCACAAATCCAACTAGTGTCAGTGACAAAAAAAACTCACTACCCTGAGGTATTTCAGATACATTTACAGAAAATGGAAACTACTGATGAAAACATTTCTTTTGAATAAATGTGTAACAGTCTTTTCCTCAAAAAAGCAAAAATAATTTCTGAACTTTAAGTACACCCTGTTTATTCTAAGACTTAAACAGAATACGGCCACAATAAAGTAATTTGACTTTGTAAACTGAATTCTTGTTGAAGTTTAATCTGAGTTTAGTGTAAAATCCTGTAAAACTGTGGTAAATGGACTGGAGCTCAGAGCTGCATGTGATCTGAGTGAACTTCTGCTGAAGTTCAGATTGATAAATGTCAGAGACACATGTTTGATAAATGAGGCTCAAAGAGTGCTTCAGGAGGAACAATGAGATGTAAAAGAAAAGCTTGTGTGGATCAGACTGATGTAATGTCTCTGTTTTCCTTCAGACTGGATCCTGCTAGAGTCCACTGGATCAGACCAGGTCTCAGGAAGTGTAAGTGTGACAGTCTCATTGATTTAGACCAAGACATCTCTGAACCACAGGCTTTGCTCTAAACTCACAGAAAGATTTCAAAGCTTCAGAAATATTGGAGAAGCTCAGTTTGTCTTTTTGTACAAACTGCAGATGTTTCTTCTCTTCCACTTGATGTAAAGTGAGTTTTTTCTCTGAGAAATAATGATTGTAAATGCTGTCATTGATGTGTCACTGAGCCTGACCTTTTGTTCACTCAGACAAACTGACGCGAATGGTCACTAATGGTCAAGCGGTTAGTTACAATTTTTTGGAGGTTGTCCTTGTTCTGTGAGGACTAACACCCTGCTATTTCCTATTTTTATGAGACTCTAACACAGTACTCGCTTCTGCACTTTAATGACTTCTGCTGCTGACAGATCACTGTAGGTGGATGCCAGACCCGATTGCAAGTCGGTTGGTTAAAGTCTGGTCTAACCCTATAACAGCTCCGTCTGTAAAATTAGGCCCCAAGTGTGTGACTCCTCTAATGAGCGCCATCCCTCAAGACAGTCCCATTTTTTAATAGAGGATTTTAATAGAGGTCTTACCTTAGGCTTATGTCCGGCGGTCGAGTCTCCCTGTTATTCTGATGTCCAGTGGACGATTTGGACGGCCTGCCTGTTTGTGAGTCTGACTCTGATAATCAGACCTCTGTGCCGATGGGAGAGGCTGTTAGGAGTTTAAAGAACGACCTGGAGAGTGATTATGTCTTTATCCTAGTTTGGAACTAGTTTTTTATTAAAATGATTTAACAAAAGTTACAGTATGAAACTTAACATGTAAATTAACTTCCTTGATCACAACATAACATCTTACACCTTACAATATAACTTAGTTATATGCCTTCAACTTGAATATTAAAATTGGTTGTTTCTGAGGTGTTTAGAGTGTGTGTCACAAGTAAGTTGTTGAAGTTAGATATAGAAATTAGAGCATAGAAATGAGAGAAATTAGTTGTAAAAATGAGTAAAGTACACAAAAATTCTTATCGTCTTCAGATTCAACCCAAACTGGAGTTTTTTAGGCTCCGTGGGGAAGACTGTTTAACCCTACCCGGAAATTAGATTCCTTCGGGGAAGACTGTTTAACACACACGAAGTACACAAAAGAAAGTGATACAGAGTTTAGAAGAAAGAGCAGAAGTGGGGTTTATGCCGTTCTAACTTTGATACAGGATTGTCCTTGAATCAAAGAGGGCAGCAAGACCCCTTTTGCCGGAGTCTCAAGCCTCCTTTTATACCAGCTGGACAGGGTGTAGTCGTGACGTCAACACACATGCGCTCTGACAACTTTTTTAAACTCTGTGAACTCTCGTAAGTAGGACACTGGATCTTCTGTGAAATCCTGTGCCCTGTCCTTTGTGAACTTTTGATTAGTTGCCGTCCAAAACTCTGTGTGTGTGTCCCTGTCCTGGTATGAACTCCATGAGTGGCACGGCCTTCTGTGAACTTCAAGTGCCCTTTCTTTTGTGAGCTTTTTGTGTGTACCTGCCGTCCCAGGCTCTGTGTGTGTCACTGCATGTCATGACTTCCTGTTCTCTGCTCACAGACAAAATTTTACCTATATTCTAACCTGCTGATTCTAGGCCTACTTAACTTTAACTCCTGGTTGTCTTTTACACTTAAAACATTTTGCATTTTGCATAAAACATTTTCTTTCACACTTCCAAAACATCATTGAAATAATTTCAATTTTAACATTACTCTTAAACATTTTACTTCTAATTTGAATTATTTTAAAATCTTCTCTTTTTAACTTAATGTCCTTGTGGATTTGAGTCCTTTGGTCCTCGAACTTCCACCTAATCCTAAAGTCCATTACTGGACTTACTGGACTTACAATGGGATCTGTCTCTGTCCAAACTCTGAGCCAGACACAAATTCAGGGATAAAAGTCATGTCTTTTCCACATTGTCCTGAAAAGTGTGTGTGTGTGACTCTGAGACAGTGATGGTTGTAAAAGTGATGCAGCAGTAGTTTGTTGCAGAGTTAGTGTGACTCAGACTCATAGAGGCCTGCAGACACCTGTATAAGCTGGAGCTGTGTGAGAGTGTGTCTGTAGCAGAGTTACACTCACCCCCAGTGTGTCTTTAGACCTGAACACAAGCCTCAATGCAGCAGGAACACACCTTAGAAAATGTGTTGGATTCAGTGTTAATTTCATTGACAAAAACTATGACAAAAATATATCGTCAAGGTTTTTTTTGCAGAAAACTAAATAATGACTTCATAATAGAGATGCTCCAATCAGCATTTTTGGGACCGATTACCGATCAACAAAATCACAATCGGCCGATTGCCGATCACTGCCGATCACAGAATGGCAGGGGAATTTTTTATCTAAACTCATGCAGTGTGCTTTCTTGACACAGTCGTGCTCACATAGTCTCTTCTACTGTATTTTATTATGATAAAGCCGAATGTCTTAATAAAGCTCTTCTCATTTCTCATCTCAATCAAGTAATAAGCACACGAGAAGAATGGAAATCAAAACAGCTGTGTTGCAGGCGGCGGCTCGCAAAGTTGCCGCACATGCTCGATTCATTTTCAGTCTGGACGTGGAGGACAACTCCTGCTCTGACTGAGGCTGGGAGGGGCTGCTGCGCCTGTGAGTGCCCCTGATGGGGGCGGGGCCAGCAGCAGTGCTCGCTGCTCATTGAGAAGAGTAAGAACGATGTGTGCTTTCACTTCAGAGAGTCTCCAAAAGTCTCCAGAAAAAGTCGTTAGAATTGTCGCTACACGCTTTTTTGAAAATGTGTCGCTAGAGAGGGTCTGAATACTCACTAATCGGCTTTTTTGATCGGCGCTTTTGGGGTTCGCCGATCAAGCTATTTTTAGTCAATATCGGCCGATCATGATCAGTGGCTGATCAATCGGAGCATCACTACTTCATAATGACTAAAACGATTACTAAATAGATTGACATTTTTGTGAAAAAAATAAAAGACGAGTCAGGAGAAATTAAAGATGAGGTGGAACGGGCGGGAATGAGTCAAGTAAGCCAATCAGAGCAATGTGGCAATGGTAATGTCAGCTTCTCAAGTTTTCAGATACCAGTGTTTATGTAGCATAAGGAATATCCTCCTGTTCAATGCAATTTAAGTGCAAAGATGGTTTCTTGCAGGAGGAACAGTAAGGGGCCGGTGCAAAGTGGATTGGGTGGCAGTCGAAGGCAGGGGCCTCGGCAACCAAATCCCCGGACACAGAATCTGGCAATATAGACATGGAATGTCACCTCGCTGGCGGGAAGGAACCTGAGCTTGTGCGGAAGTTGAGAGATAGTGACTAGAGCTAATCGGGCTCACCTCCACGCACAGCTTGGGCTCTGGAACCCAAATCCTCGAGAGAGGCCGGACTCTCCACTACTCTGGAGGTGCCTGCGGTGAGAGCCGCCATGTGTTGGAGTTTACCCCGGTGAACGAGAGGGTTGACTTCCCTGCGCCTTCGGGTCAGGGATAGGGCTCTCACTGTTGTCTTTCCCTGGGAATAGACCCCAGGAAAGTCTATACCAGGTACTGGAGAGGAGAATACGGCCGATAGTCAAACCTCACATTCAGGAGGAACAATGCGGTTTTCGTCCCGGTCGTGGAACACTGGACCAGCTCTATACCCTCTCCAGGGGCTGGAGGGTTTATGGGAGTTTGCCCAACCAGTCCACATGTATTTTGTGGATCTGGAGAAGGCATTCGACTGTGGCGCCCTGTGGGGCGTGCTCTGGGAGTATGGGGTCCGAGGCCCTTTGCTAAGGGCTGTTTGATCCCTGTACGACCACTGTCTGCATCAACCATCATCAGAACCACTGCTGCAGCATCAACACACTTTGTTCTGTGTTTCCATCGAATAGAACAACTATTGGAGTCAAATGTGTCAAAGAAATGTGACTGATGTACATTTCCATGAAGCACAGAGAAGTGAATAAACTCCTGTGTAGTGACGTCAGAGGCTGGAGCTTTAGGAGCTGCTTTATGTCCTACAGCAATAAACAGTAGAAGAAGAGTTTAAAGCTCCTCCAAACACAAGTCTTTCTTCTAATATGACTTTTCCATCAAACAGAACCTTGTACATTTGTGTTAATCTCATGTGTTCAGAGAGGACAGAGGACTAACTGCAGCTGTATTGTGTCTTCTCTCCATCAGATTTCTGTGAACTCACACTGGATCCAAACACAGCTCACAGACGCCTCAAACTGTCTGACAACAACAAGAAGGTGACACATGTGGAAAAGAAGCAGCCATATCCAGATCATCAGGACAGATTTGAGAACTGTTATCAGCTGCTGTGTTCGACTGGTCTGACTGGTCGCTGTTACTGGGAGGTCCAGTGGAGCGGATGGGTTTCTATATCAGTGTCTTACAGAGGAATCAGAAGGAAAGGAGACAGTGATGACTGTGTGTTTGGATGGAACAATCAGTCCTGGACTCTGTTCTGCTATGAAGGTGGTTACTCTGTTTGGCATAAGAACAACCGAACCAACCTCTGTCACTCCTCGTCCTCTTCTGGGACAGTAGCAGTGTATGTGGACTGTCCTGCTGGCTCTCTGTCCTTCTACACAGTCTCCTCTGACCAACTGACCCACCTCCACACCTTCAACACCACATTCACTCAGACTCTGTTTCCTGGGTTTCAGCTCTGGTTTGATGACTCCTCAGTGTCGTTGTTAACTCTGTGGGACTGAGAGTGTCCTCTTGTAGAGAAACATCCTCACTGCTGATCAGATAGTCCAGTCTACCTGACCTCACACACTCACACATGTTAGAAAAGATGATAAAAGACTCCAAACACACTTAAATGATCAGAGATGGACTTTGTATTTTGAGTTTGAGCTGGTCTGACTGGATAAAACAGAGGAACAGTTCTTTTCCAGTTTCTTTGACAGAGACAGATCCCACACAGAAACAAACTGATGACATCAATCTCATGTTGGTCTCATTGTGTTTGTAGAGAAGGATCAGTTGAAATAACGTTTTTTTACTCTAGCTAGTCGGTAGATGTTTGTCTGGATTTATTCGGCCCAAAGTCAGCTCCCGCTTGACCAATACAGATTTTTTACCTATAGCCCTGATGGGCCCGATAGTCAGTTGTCACAAACTTATTTTTTACCCAGCATTGCTTAGGCCCGATGTCAGCATCCCGCTGACTAATAATATCATATTCAGAATATTGTCCGTAACTTGCGCCTCTAAGTCAGCTTCTAGAATTCTGACAGTTACAGCGACACAGCAGGCTTCAAACACTGATCAGTGGGAGAGAGACAAGAGGAAACACCCTGGTTTGTGGTTCAGTCAATTCTCTCTCTCAAAGCTTTAATTTTAGAATAACACAGTTTATATACAGTGGCAGTGTGACAAACATGGTTTTGTGTTAGCTATACGTCAGGAAGTTCTCAAGTTAATGGTGCAGCTACCAATCACAGAATACCATCAGATTGTTATTTTTAACCGTTGCACGCTATACCATAAGGAGAAAGGCACATGTGTTTCTAGTGCAACAGAGCAGCGTGTCCTTCTATGGAACATACCAATGCACAGTGTTCTAAATGGGTACAGCTAAATACAGCCCTTTAACTGGATCCAGAGGCAAGACAGTTCTACTTCAGAAGACCTATTTCAAGATTTAAACTTTCAGACTACTCTAAAAGATTATCATTTCAAGATATGATTAAAAAACATTTTTTCTTATTGCAACAATCACAGCATTTGTCTCCACAAGTGCTTCTGTACACTTCATTAATATAAAGGTGGATTTGAAATATGACACAGATAAATGTGATTTGGGTTGAAATCCTGTGAGAAATGACAATAAAGTGAAATGAGAAAACACTCCACAGTAACGGCCTCATTCCTGCTGCTGTTCATGTGGAACCTGTTATTATTGGATTTATGGACATGTGTGACGTCTTACAAAACCACTATATTGTCCCCAAAATGTAGAAAAGCACTTCAGCTGAACTCCTCACTGTCACGGAGGACTCTGCACTGTCGGCTGCAGCCTCCGTGCCAGCTCCCCGCCCATACGGATTCGCAGAGAGGAGACAGGTGTGCGGGAGCGCCGGCGGAGCAAGCCCAGCTGATCCGAGTGAATAATCAAGAGAATAAGAAGCACAGCAGCCTGCTCCTCGACGCCAGATCGTAACACTGACTACCGTTAGTACTACGTCTCGCTTTGGAAAGTCTTGCTCTATGTATTTACTTACCCGGTTTTTCTGTCCACCTCAGATCCTTCCCGTCCTGCCGCCAGTCCGGTTCCCGCTCTACCTCGGTCATCTCAGAAACCAGCCAGTCCTTCAGTCCGTCCCGCTCCAGCTCAACCTAGTCCTGATCCTGCTGCACCTCGCTATCCCCGAAGAAACCGCCGTTCCTAAGTTACCTTGTCAATAAATTTGTTTTTGTGAACTTTACGTGGGTGTCTGCGTTTGGGTTGTCTGCCGGAACATGACAGTACGATCTGGCCATAATGAACCCAGCAGAGCCCCACACCCTTCCGCACAGACGGTCGCAGCTCAGACCGCGCTTCTGGAGCAGCACGACGCAACACTCCAATCTCTCATGGGCCACATGAAGGAGTTTTCCGTAACCTATCTGTGCTGAGCGACAAGATGGCGGCCCTGAACACGCCACCGGCTACCAGCGCTCCACCCTCTCGCGCCGACTACGGAGGCCCCGCCTCCGGTGTACAAGGAGGGTATGTACCACCGCCTGCACCATATAGTGGAGACCTCGGTTGTTGCAGGGCGTTTTTAACACAGTGCTCCTTAGTTTTTGAGCAACAGTCACGGACTTATCAGAGCGAACGTGCAAAGATCGCCTTTTTAATTGGTTGTCTGAGGGGTCAGGCATTACACTGGGCCTCGGCTGTTTGGGAAAAGCAGGAACCTGTATGTTTCTCCTACTCTGCATTTATCACAGAGATGAAAATGATTTTCGATCATCCAGTTCGAGGAGGAGAGGCTTCAAAGAGACTGTTTTCCATTCGACAGGGAAACCGCAGTGTGGCTGAATTCGCTATCGAGTTTCGTTCACTTGCCGTGGAGAGCGGGTGGAACGAGGACGCTCTTCATGGAGCATTTTTGAATGCCATCTCAGAAGAACTTAAGGACGAGATGGCGGCACGGAACCACCAAGTAGCCTTAATGATCTAATAACGGGGCCATCAGGATTGATAACCGCCACGGAGCGGAAGAGGGAGAAGGCTGGCCTACAGGCATCGCTGAGATCTGCTACAAGATCACGGCCGGGAGTCACCGCACATCAGGGGTTTCAGCCCCAAGAGAGGACCGGGGGTGGTGGACGCAGACTGAGGAGGCCCAACCAGTTTTTATGCAGATCCGCCGAGTAGCCCTCGGCAACCAGCCGCACCGAACCAATGCAAGTGGGCCGAACCCATCTAACAGAGGAAGAGAGACATCGCCGTGTCACTACCGGGAGCTGTCTCTATTGCGGGAGGTTAGGACATTTCAGGGCTTCGTGTCCACTCATTCCGGGAAAAGGGGGTTCGGCAGTAATGGGAGAAGTACTGCTGAGTCAAGTCCATTGTTCTTCTCCCAAGCCTGTGAGAATGGAAGGAACTATTATTTTAGCAGATCAGACTCGGACTTTTGATGTTCTAATCGATTCAGGAGCGGATGAAAGCCTTTTGGACCGTGGTGTGGCTAAGAGGTTGGGTATCCGGACTGTGCAGTTGGAGGTTCCGTTGAAGGTTAAGGCTTTGAACGGAGAGGTGCTGACCCAGATCAGGAACAGACGATTCCGTAACCTTCCTGTTGTCGGGTAATCATAAAGAGACTATTAGTTTTTACATTTTCGAGTGTGTGCACACTCCTATCGTATTAGGTCTACCTTGGCTGAAGATACATAACCCTCACATAGACTGCCCCACAGCCGCCTCTTTACCATCTCGAGGCCGGAGAGCGAGGCGATGGAGAAATACATCCAGGAGTCCTTGGCAGCCGGGATAATACAACCCTCGCCCTCTCCGGTAGGTGCGGGTTTTTCTTTGTTGCCAAGAAGGACAAATCCTTGAGACCATGCATAGATTATCGGGGCTGAACAAGATCACCATAAGGAACAAATACCCACTCCCGTTGATCAGTTCTGTTTTCACTCCCCTCGGGGATCCAGGTTTTCACAAAACTTGACCTCCGTAACGCATACCATTTGGTGCGTATTAGGGAGGGGGATGAGTGGAAGACCGCTTTAACACTCCTTTAGGCCATTTTGAATATCGGGTGATGCCGTTTGGACTCACGAATGCCCCTGCGGTATTCCAGAACTTAGTTAATGATGTCTTACGAGACATGATTGGACGCTTTGTTTTTGTGTATTTGGATGATATCTTGATTTTCTCCAAGGACTTGGAGGAACACCAGAGACATGTCAGGGAGTGCTACAGAGACTATTGGAAAATAAGCTGTTTGTGAAGGCCGAGAAGTGCGAGTTCCATGCACCGTCAGTTACCTTCCTCGGCTACATCATCGCCAGGGGCAGATCCAAATGGACCCGGAGAAGGTTACGGCGGTACGGGATTGGCCGGTTCCGTCCAGCCGCAAGGAGGTTCAGCGATTTTTGGGTTTTGCTAATTTCTACAGGAGATTTATCCGAACTTCAGTAGACTGGCAACTCCTTTGACGGCTCTCACTTCCACGGCGCGACCTTTTGTCTGGACCCGGAGGCAGAAGGAGCATTTAAGGAACTTAAGCATCGGTTTACGTCGGCTCCTGTGCTCATACAGCCAGATCCAGAGCTGCAGTTTGTGGTGGAGGTCGACGCTTCGGAGATTGGAGTAGGAGCGGTTCTGTCCCAGCGCTCTTCCACTGACCAGAAGCTCCACCCCTGCGCCTACTACTCGCGTAAACTCTCCAGCAGAGCGGAACTATGATGTGGGGAACAGAGAGCTCCTGGCGGTAAAATTGGCTCTAGAGGAATGGCGTCATTGGCTGGAAGGTGCCATTCAGCCGTTTGTGGTCTGGTCCGACCATAAGAACCTGACCTACATCCAGACGGCAAAGAGGCTGAACTCTCGGCAGGCAAGGTGGGCATTATTTTTTGACCGTTTTAATTTTGTTCTTACCTATCGCCCAGGTTCCAAGAACACCAAGCCAGATGCACTATCCAGAGTTTTTTCCACGGAGCAGCCGTTTCCAGAGGAGCACATCCTGCCCCAGTCGCGCATTCTGGCGACCCTCACCTGGGAAATAGAAGATCGGGTCCGGAGTGCTCAACGCCTGCACCCCGATCCTGGGACCGGGCCGGCTAACGCTATGTTTGTTCCAGATCCGGTTAGGTCGGAGGTGTTGCACTGGGCCCATGGGACCCGACTCACGTGCCATCCAGGGATGGGTCGCACTCTGGCTGTCCTACGCAGCAAATTTTGGTGGCCCACCATGGACAGAGACACTAAGGACTACATTTCAGCTTGTCACGTGTGTTCCAGGAATAAGGCCCTCCATCGACTCCCAGCAGGACTACTACAGCCACTACCCATCCCTAGCCGTCCGTGGTCTCATGTTGCATTGGACTTCGTTACGGGCTTCCGCCATCTAACGGACATACGGTGGTGCTGACGATCGTCGATCGTTTCTCCAAGGCAGCTCATTTCGTGCCATTGACCAAGCTTCCGTCTGCCAGGGAGACCGCGGATCTCCTGGTGAAGCATCTGTTCCGGTTACACGGGATTCCTCGACATTGTGTCAGACAGGGGTCCACAGTTCACCTCCCAGGTTTGGAAGGCGTTTTGTACGGCGTTGGATATCAAGGTTAGTCTCTCCTCTGGGTATCATCCACAGACCAACGGACAGACGGAGAGGGCTAACCAACAGATGGAGGTGGCCCTGAGGTGCACATCATCGCCAATCCGGCAAGTTGGAGCGCTCAGCTGCCATGGGTAGAGTATGCCCACAACACGTTGGTGAACACCTCCTGGGTATGTCTCCTTCCAATGTTGTTATGGTTATCAACCACCCTTGTTTTCTGACCAGGAACAAGAGCTGGCAGTTCCTTCCATTCAGGATCACTTGAAACGGTGCCATCAGGTCTGGAGTAGGGCCCGATCAGCTCTGATGCGCGCCTCGGCTCAGTCACAAGTCCAAGCCAACCGCCACCGCACTCCTGCCCCTAGATACTCTCCGGGTCAGAAAGTTTGGCTGTCGTCCAGGGACCTGCCGCTACGGGTTGAGGCTACAAAATTGGCACCACGGTTCATCGGCCCGTTTGAAGTAGAGAAGGTCATCAACCCGGCAGCAGTTAGACTGAAGCTCCCCCGGTCTCTTAGGATTCACCCTACCTTCCATGTCTCCAGGATCAAGCCGGTCAGGTCCAGTTCATTGAGTCCTCCCTGTCCTCCCCCGCCGCCTCCCAGGATGATTGAGCGACCACCCAGCATACACGTGCAGGCGGATTATGGATTTACGGCGCCGGGTCGGGGCCTTCAGTTTTTAGTAGATTGGGAGGGTTATGGGCCAGAGGAACGCTGTTGGGTGCCACGGAGAAACATTCTGGATCCGTCTCTGATTCGGGAATTTTTTCTACGCCATCCGGAGAAGCGGGATAGGCCGCCAGGTGGCGTCCATAGAGGGGGGGGTACTGTCACGGAGGACTCTGCACTGTCGGCTGCAGCCTCCGTACCCGGCTCCCCCGCCCATACGGATTCGCAGAGAGGAGACAGGTGTGCGGGAGCGCCGGCGGAGCAAGCCCAGCTGATCCGAGTGAATAATCAAGAGAGAATAAGAAGCACAGCAGCCTGCTCCTCGACGCCAGATCGTAACACTGACTACCGTTAGTACTACGTCTCGCTTTGGAAAGTCTTGCTCTATGTATTTACTTACCCGGTTTTTCTGTCCACCTCAGATCCTTCCCGTCCTGCCGCCAGTCCGGTTCCCGCTCTACCTCGGTCATCTCAGAAACCAGCCAGTCCTTCAGTCCGTCCGCTCCAGCTCAACCTAGTCCTGATCCTGCTGCACCTCGCTATCCCGAAGAAACCGCCGTTCCTAAGTTACCTTGTCAATAAATTTGTTTTTGTGAACTTTACGTGGGTGTCTGCGTTTGGGTTGTCTGCCGGAACATGACACTCACCTTCCCACAATGCACCACGAGTCTTTGTAAAATAAGTCCAATACGAGAGGAAGTGCTTAGAGACGGAGGTTTTCAGTTTAAATCCAAGAGTATGTTTGTTCTATCAATGGAAATATTCTATTGTGATATTGTTTGTCTCATAAATGACACAGTTGAGTTTTCAGTTGGTGTTGCTGAGGTTTTAACTCAGTTGTCACCATTTACTGAGACTATATTAACTTGAGCTATAAATAAATGTGTCAAATATGATCTGAGCTTTTCAAAATCACTTAAACACAACACACTGCATTCATCAGAAAAGACATATGTTTATGTCACTAATTCAACTGTTCAGTTTCCAAGGGGAAGACATTTTGTTAATTGATAAAGTCTCTTGAAATTAGAGACAAAACGTCTTCATCTTCAAAACTGAGTCCAAATGCGTTTGCTTTATCTTTTCTTTAAGATGACCTGGATGACTGAAAACCTTCAATGACATTTCATTATTATGCATGACATTCTAATAATTATTTCAAACAATGTATTTATGGAATATTATTGTGTAATGGTGGTATGTTACTGATTTGGTTTGATTTATTTGTCATGGCAAAGGATTAAATGCAATATTAAAATGGTTAATGAATGGTGTCCAGGTTTCTGTGAAGGCCGTTATGTCATCATCACAAGAAGCTGCTCTTTGTGGGATTGATATGTGTTGTATGAGAGAACTGGACCAGCGTTTAATGTTTATTGAAATTTTGTGGAATATTTTTCTTGGCGATAGTTGTTGAGGTCACAGACTGTTCTTCTGTTGGGGGGGTTATGGTAGTAAGGTAAGGCAAGGAAAGGCAATATAATTTATATAGCACAATTCATACACTGGGTAACTCAAAGTGCTTCACAGGAATAAAAAAACAATTTACAAGATTTAGATTAAGAGTAAGGATTTGTGTTGATACTGAGGGAGGGCGGAGGAGGGGGTTGTCTGTGACTGACTGTGTTCCAGAAAGCTTCAACTGGTTAACTGGTTAAAGTGCATGTAGACACTTGTCTGTGACTCCCATGTGTCAGGCTCTCTGTGTTCCCTTCAACCTGGAAAACTGCTCAAATCCTCCCAATATTTAAAGCTGCTGACCCCACCACATTTCTAACTCTAGACCAATCCTTTAGTCATTTCAAAAAGAATGAGAAACTTCTCTAAAATCAATGAATGGAATGTGTCAGAAATAACAAGCTGCTCACTAACTGTCCTTATGTCTTTTGTCCAAACCTGGTGTGTAATGACTCAACATGTTTACTGTGAGCACAAGGCACTGTCATCTTCCACTCTGATCCAAATCCAAATAGCATCAGTTCTAAAGTGTCACCTGACCTTCAAACTCTGGAGAGCATCTTACAATCAGTGTAAAAAAAGACAGAAGCATGTGCTTTCACTCACACAGGAAGCATTTATCCAGGTCAAATACAGTCGTTCTGGACAATCCAACACTTTCTCTGACACCAACCTATAAATATGTTGTTGTGCTCCTGGATTCTCATCTCTTCTACAGAGAGCACAGTCAGAACCTAACAAAGAAACTACAGCAACACAATCACATCTGAGCTGTCACTTTCAGGATCTGAAACATATCTACTGCTGTAATCCTATCAACATCTCATACTGTCTTTCCATTTGGACACTCAGCACTAATGATGTTCTAGAGCCAGTGTCCAGACTCTAGAACAGAGCCTACAAGCTCCAGAAGAGACCTCCTGGTTCATCATTGTACAGCACTGTCTCAGACAAATGCTCTCACTTTCCCAAAGAACAGAAAGTATCACACATTAATGTTTATTTTCAGATAAAAACAACTCTCTGTCTCCAGCTCTGAGTGTTGTCCTCTCGGCTGTGAACACTGGACATGACCCAATCACAAGATCATGTGTCCTGGCTTTTAAAAACTATTCTGGGCAAAAGTCCTTTTTTCACAAAAGTGTGGGACACTATTCCTTCTACATCAGGACAATAAGTTGTCCCACACAGTTGAAGAAGGCTGACAGACAGTTTGTATTGTGAGCAGTGACAGGCCTGGCCCTGAACAGGCCTCTGTGTGGATGTGATACAGGAGTGTGTTTCTCTGTGTCTTGTGTCAAGCCCTTGTTTCTTATTGTGCTGCAGAACAGTAACCTGCTGCAAACCACTTCTTTGAACTGAGTCAGGCCCCATTAACTGGAACACAACTGTTGCTTTTCCTTTGTCCTCTTTAATAAATCAAAGATTCACCGTCAATACACAGAGGGTAACCATAGCAACGCCACGTGCCTTGACCAATGCAGAAAAGTGAATAACCAAATAATTGAATGAATGCAGTTAAGGGCTTGATGGGTCTAACAACGTCCCTGGTTGGACTGTTGCTCATTAATCTCTAACTCCACTGTATTTGTATTTTCTGACATGTTGGCCTCTGACTGAGCGACACCAACTGCAGAGGGATTATCACTTTGGTCCTGCTCATCAGCCCCTCCCCGCTCAGGCACTCTGGAGTTCTCTGTGTGGACAGGACGCACACTTATGCCCCACGTGTCCACATTCCAAACACTTGATGCTCCCCACGCTCACACACACTGTATAATGTCTGTTTTCATGTTTTACACCAAAGACACTTGAAGTGAGCCATTGGGATCATTTAAACACATGAAGCATTGCCTCATCAGTGACTGGACGTGCTGTAATCTAGTGTCATTGCAGCACAGAAAACACACAAGTCTCAGCTGCAATAATATTCCTTCTTCCTTCTGCTGTAGGTCAAAGGTCACATGTAATGAGCCATACATAAGCACAGAACTCAGCCCTGCCCACTGCAGCTCCTCTCACCTGTGGAGTCAGTGTGAAGCCCCGCCCACCTGGCCTGCAGCCAACACAGGTGTGTCTCTGAGTCACTCCAGGAAGAAACACACAAGTCTTCTCCTTCAGTGGCACACTTTTCTCTGGGACACTTTGGACACTTTGGATCCACTCAGGTTTGACCAGTTTGATTCTTTTCAACAGCACTCTGCTCTGGCTTTAGTCCTGGCTTTAGTTCTGACTTTAGACCTGCTTTAGTCTGGCTTTAGTCCACATTTAGTTCAGGCCTGAGTTAGACCTGGGTTTCTTCCTGCTTCTAGGCCTTGTTCAAAACTGCTTTAGTCCTGCTTTAATCAGGTTTGGACTGGATTTAATCTATGTTTCATAAAGGTTTAATAAATATTGGTGCAGGTTCATTTCTGGGTGAGTCCGGGCAGCAGTAGCTCAGTGGGTTGAGCAGTCATCCTTCAACCGGAAGGTAGGTGGTTCGATTCCCACTCTCCCCACAGTTCATAATGTTGTTGTGTGTCCTTGGGCAAGACACTTAACCCCAGTGGCTGTAACACTGTGGAACAATGTAAGTCACTTTGGATAAAAGCGTCAGTTTATCCAAAATGTAAATAA
The DNA here is from genome assembly GCA_024349245.1 of Neodontobutis hainanensis. Lineage (NCBI taxonomy): Eukaryota > Metazoa > Chordata > Actinopteri > Gobiiformes > Odontobutidae > Neodontobutis > Neodontobutis hainanensis. The sequence continues at coordinate 62,855 of JALDNG010001244.1, forward strand.
GTCTTAGTTTTAATCTCAGTTAAGTTTCTGAGGATTCAGAGCTGCTTTAGTTTAGTGTTGAGCTGCAGTGAGTGGTCTTTGGCTGTAGGGGGCAGTGTAGGACAGAGGAAAGGATTAATGAGTGTCCTTTACAGTTTGTTCACTTTGTGTCATTTTGTAGGGCTCTGGACTGAACATGGATCAGAGTGAGCACAGAGAGGACGGAGCCCTCCCTCTAAAACCACTGACCCCCCCAAAGCTCAGAGGTGAGATGAGGATCTCTAACGGTCCACCACTGTTCTCCAGGTCAGAGGTCAGCACTAAAACCACTGCACCATCTTTATCCACAGACCTGCTCCTAGCTTCAGCTGTGTCTCCTTTAAAAGTGATTGCTCCAAGGATCAAGATATTAACTTCAAAACAGAAGGTGGTCTACAGTAAGTCATTGTCAGAATACTTGAGGGGTTCTCATTTCCATTAGAACTGATCTTGAAGTTGAATTATGCAGATGGTGCACTTATTTTCAGGGCGTGTCCAGAACTGGGCCTTGTTTAAAGAAAGGCTGGACACTGCATTAACTGTCTTTTCTTTTAGATTGACAGGTCAAGTTGTGTTTGTCAGAGGTGAAAGAACAGTCTACATTTGTTCATTTGAGATGTTTTAATGTTTAATTTCTGCTGTGAACTCAAGGGACATGTATTTCATGAATAACAGCAGGTATTAATATACTTTATTTTACACGAGTCACTGATGTGTGTTGTGTATGAACAATGAACTAAATAAACCTTAAATAGAATATACAATATTAAATAGAATGTTGAAGAGATATTTTATAATGGTGGAATTACACAGGCAGCACAGAGATGGAGAATAGCAAAAACACATTTTCTATCTTTGGTGTGTAGTAATAATGTTTTACACTTTTTGTTTGAGAAAGAGTCCATTGAAGGAAGAGATTTAGTAGTAAGTTTTATCATTGTATTGATAGTTTCTGAACACTCACCTAAAAAAAACATTTTTATTTGTCCTTTGTTTCTGAACATATAATAATAATAATAATAATAATAATAATAATAATAATATAATAATAATAATAATAATAATATTATTATTATTATTATTAATAATAATAATAATAATAATAATAATAATAAAGTATTTTCTTTTTTATATAAACTTTGCCTAAATTCTGTACTGGATTTTAACTGATTAATAACAATACAAAAGGCAAATCACAAAAACACTTCAGATTTAGAATGATTCAGATTCTGTCGACACAGAGTAAACTGCTTTAGTTTGTGCAAGAAAAAGACTCGCTGCTGTGATTCTTTAACGATGAGACTGGTGTGAGAATGACATAACAAAAACAAAGTCTCAAAAACCATAAATAAAACCTAAATGCTTTTAATTATTTATATCTGGTGACTGTTATTTTATAAACCAGGAGCCAAACACCTGTGTCCTTCAGGAGGAACAGGTCTTTAGGAGAACCAGGAAATAGATGAAAGAGTCCATCACTGCAGGAGAAAGATTTACTAAAACCCTTTCTTCAATGAGACCTGACATTGAATATCAAGAGTCACACAGTTCAGGGCTGAGAGTTATGTGTCTGAAAATGAAACAGAGAAATAATCAGTCTTTGTTGTGTCCTCATCTACAGAGTGAAGC
>JALDNG010001245.1:0-64234 GCA_024349245.1 Neodontobutis hainanensis
ATTTAATATCCATCATAAAAATTATACACACTGAAGAATTAAAATACATACATATAAGATCCATACTAAGCAAATGGAAGCTTAAAAAGTCTTAATTTAACAGGGTTTTTCAATCCCCAATTCAAACACATTGGCTTCAGAACATGTCCGGGCAAAGCCACAGGCAAAATAGGCCCCGCCCACAGGAGATAAATAGGAGCTCCTCTGTCACAGGCTCATTCTCACTCAGACCTTGAAGGAGCAACAACTGACCGCATAGAGCCGCTGTTGTTTTTCATACTTTTCTTTTATTTGTTCTACATGTGCCAGACCTGAAGAAGACCTGGAAAAGGTTGAAACGTTGTCACGGCACATATTATTTTTACATTTGACGAATTTTATTTTTAAACACAAACACGTTATCTTTTATTTCAATTATCAAAAACAATTTATTTTCTACAAAAATTAAAAACAAAAACAATTAAAAACAAAAAGAATAAAAAATTATAGATAAAAATAAGGTACTTACCATACTTACCATATGGAGAATGACTGGACCGTTGTCCGCTCAGGCAGACGCCGAGAGCGGGTCAACGGGACACGAACTGTGGTTACCAGCGACTGGGGGAGGGCCAGTGCACCACCGTTCTCCCCACGGAGACGGTTTTTCTTACCTCAACCTAACCCAACCCTAACCCTAACCCTAACCCTAACCCTAACCCTAACCCTAACCCTAACCCTAACCCTAAACCCTAATCACTGCCTATAAGATTCAATCCAGACACTCAGACTGCCTTCGAACAGCGCGGAAATGTTGTACAGTGGTCTGTACGAGAAGGCGGGACTGAGGTTTCTGGGAGACATTTTTGACAATAAAAGGAGACTATGATATAAACAAAATTAGGATGAGTTTTAAAACAGCAAACAGTTCATAAAAGCAGCAATACAAAACATGCTACAAAAAAAAAAAATAAAGAATCACTCACTAACAGGTGGGACAAATGATGAATAAGTCACACATGAGCACCAACACAGGGGAAGAGCCCAAACTAGACATTACAATATCCATAAAAAGGAAAATATACCAAGTTAAGCAAACTCAACCAGTCAGGTGTACGAGGTACTACGGCAAAGAGTTTTTAAAAGACCAGCCGCTGAGCACACATGGTCAAACATTTCCAGCACAAAACACTGCATCCATCTGGGCTAATATACATAATTGGTACACAGCACCAGCGGTCAGTAACACCGACTTCAAATTCAGACACAAAATAATATACACATGCAAAGCACTACATCAAATATTCCCTGCAGACTATGGCAGAGAGTGCGGTGGACCTCCTGAGGATCTACTACACCTGATGGCTCTCTGTCCAAGCAAACGTTTCTGGACCCGGGTGGAAGACCTCCTGGCGCGGAGGTTTGGATTAAAACTTTCCCCACCAACAGCTAAAGGAAGGACCCTGGAAGGAATATGGACCCTTTTTGGAATACCCAAACAACCTCAGACTAATAAGGCAGCCATAAACCTTCTACTGCAATAGCAAGACATGCAATCTTTATGGCAAGAAACATCTTTCTATATGAAAAAGAACAGGGGAGCACTGGGCAATAGACAAGGGAGTGGTAAGAACACACTTGTTCATTCAAACACGTGACTGCTTCCTGGCCAGTTTTCAGGCCAACCACAATTTCATTACAGTTACCCCAAGGACAATTGGACTTACATTTTTGAACTAATAGACTTTTACATCAGAAAAAGCATGAACTCAGAAAACAAAAGACAAAGAATGAATGGACGTTGAAAAACATAAGTGTATACAAATGTAAAATTAAATATCACAAACAGGGAAAAATAAGGGGATGAAGTGAGCATTAAAGTGAAAGCATAAAAGGCATATGAAAGTGAAGTAGTGTGAATGCCACACAAGGGACGTGAAAGAGAAAGAATTAAAGTGTACAAAAGTGGAGGAATGTGTGAGAACAGCACAGGTGATGGAAAAGGTGTTTATATAAAAAAATTTTTGAAAAAAAAAAAAAAAGCATGCTTAGACACAGAAAATGGTAACTAGGATTTTTGAGTTTGTTTGTCTGAAGAATAACAGAATGCATAAATTCACAGGAAATGATATGCTTAGGAAAATACGAGTTTGTTTAAAAATTGTTTTGAATGTACGTACAATTTTTTTTTTTTTTTTTTTTTTTTTTTTTTTTTACAACCTGTGCCAACAACCACCAAAAACTGTAGGAAGTCACCTAGATTGCTTTTAGAGAGAGGTCTGGGAAGCATGGCAGGAAATCCGACAGCAAGCAGAGGTAGCACCACATACTTCAGCACAAATAAAATTACCTTTAAAATACAATAAAGACCTCCTCAAACAAGGAAATGGTGTAGAGCGGACAATATGAAAAAGCCAGACTGAAAGTTTTAGAGGACATATTTGACGATAAATGGGACTTTGACACAAACAAAATAAAGACAAGTTTTAACACAAAAAATGTAAGTTTCAGAAAGGCCAAGACATGTTGAAAAGGGTTAAAGAGACAGTCACAGCCAAGTGGGGCAAATTTTTTAAAAAGGCCATCATCCAGCAGCTACCTAGAAGACAAACATAGACCGGACTACGCTGTATCCATCGGCAGTAAACATGTCAGACTAAGCAAAATAACAACCCATCAGGCATACGAGGCACTGCTGCCCAGAGTATTCAGGAGACCAGCCGCTGAGCACATATGGTCACAAACATTCCCGGCACATGACACCGCATCCATCTGGGCTCACATACATAATTGGTACACAGCAGCAGCAGTAGTCAGCAATACCGACTTCAAATTTGACACAGAATATACACATGCACAATATTACATCAAATCATTCCAGCGGAGTACGGCAGAGAGTGTGGTGGACTTCCCAGACCAACACAGCAGCTATAAGCCTTCTGCTGGCCATAGCAAGACACACCATTTTCATAACATGGAACATTCATCTCCATGAAAAAGAACAGGGGAACAATGGGCCACTTTCACCAGGCTGGTAAGAACACATTTAACAGCCACGCGTGACCGCTTTCTTTTATCAACTTTTTTTACACTTATCACAGTCACCAAAAGTGGACAGTTAAACAAACTTTTGAACTGCAAACCTCACCTTGAGGGCAAGGCATAGACTTTGGAAAAGAAACAAAGACGACAACACAAGCTTTCTTGAAAACAAATGGACATCTATAGGACTGAGCATCTTCAAACAGGACGAACGTGCACACACACAGATGCAGAAACACATGTACACAAACACATAGGTGCAAGTGGGGCTAATGGCTAAGGGCTAATGTATTCGACAATGGATAGAATTTGACCATACGCAGAAGAACGAGGTTGTTTTATGGAGCTTGAGAGTATGAATAATGAATGAAACAAAATGAATTGGCAATAACAAAATGTTTTGAAGATACAAGAGAAAGAACAGAATAATCAAAATTTAGAGTTACCAGTCACATTTATAACTTAACATTCCAATACGGGAAAAAAATAAATACACAATAAAGTTCACTACATCATCTCACAACTTTTTCCCTTACCTCCAAAAGCCATAGTGACAATCTGTACACTTTAGCATTAGCCACACATTGCATTACCATTAATGGTAACGAGCAGTTAGCACAAACATTTTATCAAACCGTCAAAAGAACGGAAATGGCGGCATTATATATCAGCCGAATACAAGGTAAGATGTAGAATATTCATATACTGTAAACTAATACATCATTATTTTAATCATAGCTTTGCATTTCAAAAATATACCAAGAAATATCCGTTTTCGTAATGCGGTTCCGTTTGAAAACGGTCATCAAATAAGCCATAAATAAAGTCATTTTAAATAAATAGATGCAGCGTTTGGAAAAAGGTTCGTCAATAGAACATATTAACAAGACTTACTGCTGACTCCAAGAACTGGCTTCTTCAGTTTTGGCATGGTGCAGCCACATGAGAGTCTGAAACTTGCAGTGTCTATGCGCCACAGTGAGAGCCCAGCAAGGAAGTGCATGCATATTTATCTTCCCCGGGTTCAGGTGTACGCAATTGGCCCATCAGGTGACAGGTGTGACGGATCAACTGGAGTCAGGTTATCTGGCGGCACTGTGCAGCTGCATCAACAGCAAAACACAGTGTAGGTGTAGAGAGATGCCTGTTCAAAAAACATACTCACTAAGTCCCATGAGTAATGTTCGTGATAATGGTAAAAAAAATGTCCCAAGGACGTGGATTTTACCGACAATATAACTGATCAAAGGTAAAGTATTCGTGGAAAGCGTAGACTCCAGTAAAGTAAGTTTGAGATTAGACAGAGTCGTCTGTAGCAGATAGCGTTAGGTGAACTCTCAGGTTAACTTGTGATGCATCGACAGCTGCTTTTGACTTGAATTTGCAATTGTGAAGTTTTACTACAATTACTGAACGGTTGCATGAGGTGTAATGTATGTATTTAATAACTGCCATTAAACACGCGATTTCGTCTTTAGTTTTGCTGTTTGTCGCAGAATAGCTCAGCCACAGCCTTAACTGTCACAAGGTTATGTTTGTTTTCCTCTGAACTGAAACAGCAGGGTGATGAAAAACAATACTTTTGTCCGAGTGGTTTAGACTAGACTGTGTAATTAAATTCAATGTACAATATATCCTGTAACTAACAAGTCTTTTATTCAGTCAACAGTTTTACTGTGACTCCAACAACACACTGTGACATTATAATGAATTAAACCTTTCCAGATATATGAAGAGTCTAAGGTTTCCTCCAACTACCTTCCAGTCACAAGAACCTCTCTCTCTGAACTACCTTTGACAAATATGACAGTGCTTAACATACACACAGGGCATAAATCAAATGTAGACACAATTGCAACATGTATATGTAACCGGTTACATGGTTACATATACCAATGTATCTTAATAGCATTCATTCATACTTTCAGATGTGTTCAGGTCTTTCTGTGCTTTTTTTTTATTATTATTTTACATATTTTGGTGATTTCTTGTCTGAAGTAAAACGTCAAACCCAATGTAATTTTTTAAATCTACATGTTATTTAACAATGATCTTCTTTTAGCTGCTGTCAAAAGCACAATTAAACACTATTAGTCTTAAGCCATGACTCATAAAAACTGTTCTGTAGAATGTTTAGAATAAAAGCTTAAGGTCATGTGACACATCAGTAAAGCACTCTTAGCATTTATTTGCAAAACAATATACAATGCATAAAAATGTATGATCTAAAATACATTTCTAAATGTATGAAATATTAAGTACATCTGAAAAGGAAAATGAGGTAAATGGTGTGCATTTATATAGTGCTTTTTTTGCACCCTTCTCTGACATTCAAAGCACTTTACATTGTGCTTCCACTCACCCCCTTCACTCCTGGGGCAAACAGAGAGGGTTTTGGTTCACAGGGAAAGATTAAATTATACAAAACTGAATGAAATTGGCTTCTCCTTCATTTCTCACTTCTTTATGTTTGTTTATGAACAACAGTGACAAAACTATGTTTAGTAAAAAGAAAAAAATACTCACAGCAAACAAGGCTTTAGACAACTGTGTAGTTTAATATTTTTGTGTGAATTCATCAGGTGAACTGGGGAAAGGTGGCTGTGTCGATGCCTGTTCAAAACAACTGTAGTCTGTAACATGGTTGATTATGAGAAACTGCGTATCGCTAAAGTTTGCTGTTAATCTGATTTGTAATCAAACAATCTACTTTTTGGCACAAAGGTAAAGGTTTATTAATCTGGCTGCTCGGTCGTTGGACAGAGCAGAGCACTGAGGTCAGGTTGTCTTGTGGCTAAGTCCCAAGTTAACCTGTGACATTTCAACAACTTGTTTTAGACTTTGGTGTGAGCTTGGTGATGGTTAACAGTAAAAACAGAGCATTTCAAGTAGAAATGTTTACATGTTCTTGCTTGTTTGGGCTTTTTAATGGTTTGCGGAGTAAACGTGTTTAAAACAAGTGGCATTCTGAGCGCATTTTCTACGTAAATAGAAACCGTCTTTCTTTACAGTTTGTCACTGTGCTTGTCTCGGCAAAGTGCCACATCTGTCAAATGACTGCTCTCTTCTACAAGACCAAAAGTGGTTTAAAGTGTGAGTTGCATGAATTGCTGCTACAGCAGGACTTTTTCTGGCCTTTTAAATATCTACTGTCCTGACAGTGTTCTGTCTGCACTGTTACACCAAATAAATGCATGTAACACAGAGGTTTTCTGTTGTCATTTCTATTCTATAAACCTTTTGAAACTTTTTATATGCTTCATATTCTGTCTTCAGCCTTTGAAGTGTCCCTCTTAAAGATAAATGTTCTGTGAAGAGTCAGAACCAGTTTAATGTCGTGGAGTTTCCTTTTTAAAAAGAACTAATAGATAAAGGTATTTTTCTTAAGTTTGATGGTAAAGAACACATGTTAACTCATAATGTCTAAGGAAGTTCTTTAATGCAACACAGACCTCACAAGTGAACAATACAAAGGTTCTAATGTCAAAGGTCAAAGGGAGAAACATAACAGAAGCAAACATTCAAAGGTTTCAAACCTGTGAAGAAGAAACCTATGTTTTATTATTTCAGAGGGAGACAGAAGCTACAATTATATGCTGTATATTTATTCACTAAGGGCATTTATTTATATTAGTTTGTGTTTAATTATAGTGTGTCTAATGAACAAAATAGATTAGAACTTTACTTTCTTGTTTACCAAAGTGGAAATTTTTCTTCAGCTCACCAGTAGGCTACATGAGACAAGATGGCGCCAGCCTGTTCGGCGACTCGTCTTTCTCGGGCTCTCTGTTTGATGTTTGTTATAGCCCTGATTTTATGTATCCACCTGGATGTGTCAGCGCTACTGTACTACGATAGACAAGCCTTGCTTAACATCCGCGACCTATATCTCCGTGAGGCTCGGGCAGCGAGTCCTGAACCTGTTGATTGGAGAAAACCACCCCCACCTGTGCTGTCAGGTATCCTAGCTTACCTGTGCCGCACGCCCGTGGCCCCTTGTTAAGAGAATTTTGGTTAAAGATTAAATGAGCAGACGATGGAGACGGCATAGGATTTGACAATAATAGACAGGTTTAATCTTTGCAAAGAGAAGCAAACACATGGTAGCAATGGTACACGGAGGGTTTTGCTTAAAGGTGTAAACAATACATGAGGCTTTATAGGTTTACATTATGCCAGCCCCCAGCTCCAGGGTCGTGGATGGACGTGTGTTGAGCTGACGTGTCAGTCAGAGATGTGTGTCTAAGTGAACAGGACAGAGTGTCCTTGTACAGTGATTAGATGTAGTGCAAACTGATGTAGATATAGCTGAAGGCATTAAGTCATACTTGTGTGTGGATAAGCATGTGAACTGGAGCAGGAGTGAGAGCATAATGTATAACATTAATGGAGATGTACAATTCCCATAACACCCCTCTTCGCGGGAGGCGCTCCAGGAGACGAGGAAGGAGGAGGTCTGCTGGTGAAATTCAAGATCCAACTGTCGTCGAGCGGCCGGCTCGGCGTCCGGTACGATGGCTCCGTCCCGTCTCATTGGTTTCTCCTGTCGGGGCCTTTCTTGTCCGTGACGCTGCTGAGCTGCCTCGTTTATCTTTGTGTCGAGCCCCTAAAGCGGCCTCGACGGCGCTGGCCAGACCGCGTCGTCCTCGGGTCCCACCGCGGCGGCTCTCCGTGCACAGGTGCAGCCGCGGTATTAGCTACTCTAGCCTACGCCAGTTGAAGCGCATTGGACCATCGGCTAGTGACGATCTAACCCTCCAGTTAGCCTTGTTAAATGTGCTGTCTCTGGCAAACAAAACTTTTATGCTCAACGACTTTATCTCTCGGGAGCTAGACTTTATGTTTCTGTGTGAGACCTGGGTCTCCATCGGCGATAACACGCCTTTCTCTGAACTTCTTCCACCAGACTGTAACTTTTTTAATTCCCCCCGAGTGTCTGGGAGAGGCGGAGGCGTCGCCTCTGTTTACAAGTCGCGGTTTCACTGTCGGCAGATTCCACACGCTGGATTGGCAAGCTTTGAGCTGCAACTGGTTGAGATTATTCAGTCTTGCCCCGTTCTGTGTGCAGTGGTGTATCGTCCACCTAAATTCAACAAAGACTTTATCCATGACTTTGCAGATGTTTTGAGTGGGCTTATGGTTAAATATGATCACATTTTAATATGTGGTGATTTTAATGTCCATGTTTGTTGTGAGTCACAGTCTCTGACCCGGGACTTTCTGAACCTCCTTGACTCATTCAATCTTAAGCAATCTGGCTCTGGCCCAACGCACGAGAAGGGTCACACACTAGATCTCGTGTTATCCTATGGTGTTTCTGTCTCTGTGAATGAAATCCGTGCTACGTCTTTTCTCTGATCACTCTCTAATTCTGTTCACTATGTCAGTTCCAATCTCAGGTAGTACCCCCAGTGTCTCCAAGCGGGTCTCGCGTACGCTCAACTCCTCGACTGCTGAGCAATTTTCAGCCGCCTTTAATGTCACCCCTTTGTGTAGGCCGCCACTGAGCTACAGCTCTGATTATTCTGCTGATGAGCTACTTTCTATGTTCTCATCAGCTTGCACTGGCATTCTGGACTCCATTGCTCCTCTTAAGGCCAAATGCAAAAGCTCATACTACACCATGGCTCAATGATACTACATGTGACCTCAGACGTGCCTGTAGGCGGGCGGAGCGCAAGTGGCAGAAGGACCGTCTCCATGTGTCCCTCCAAATCCTCCGGTTGCCTGGCGGATTACCACTGAGCTGTAAAAACGCCAAATCACAGTACATTTCCACCATGATCTCCAGAAACAGTCACAAACCCCAGGTTCTCTTCAATACATTAAATTCTCTCATAAATCCCCAAAACAGATCCCCTGTTTTGCCCTCACCAGTCCTATGTGAAAGTTTTCAAAAATTCTTCATCGAGAAAATTGCAGTACTCAGGCCTTCTGACACCTACACCCACCCACTTCCCACTCCTCCACCCCTCCCTCAGCCAGCCGTCCTACTGCAGTTTGAGCCCATTACCCTATCCTCCCTATCTGATGCTGATCCCTATCCCCTCTATCCTCTCAAACTTTAGGCCTATCTCAAAACTGCCATTTCTGTCTAAAATCCTTGAGCGAGAAGTTTATGTCCAGCTCCACTCCTTTTATCTCATAACCACATCTACGAAATTCCAGTCCGGCTTTAGAACAGCCCACAGCACTGAGACTGCTCTCCTGAGAGTGCTTAATGACCTGCTCCCAGCCGCTGACACGGGCAGCCCGGTGATCCTTGTGCTTTTAGATCTCACAGCAGCCTTTGACACGGTAGACCACAGGATTCTGCTGTCGCGGCTTGAGCATCGTGTAGGCATAAAAGGCACTGCCCTGAAGTTTTTCCAGTCCTACCTGGCCAACAGGAGCTTCTGCGTCCAGTTGGGAGAATTCACATCATCTGTTGCCCCCCTCACCTGTGGGGTCCCTCAAGGCTCTATACTAGACCCTATCCTATTTTTGTTGTATATTTTACCCCTAGGGGATATTCTGGTTAAACACAACATCTCTTTCCACTGCTATGCTGACGATGTCCAGCTGTAAATCCCCCTAAAGGCTGATGGACAGGCTGCACTCCATTCTTTGCTTGACTGTCAGACATTAAGGCATGGATGGTTTCAAACTTCCTTAACCTCAATCCGGGTAAGACTGAAATAATTATTTTTGGCAAAACTTCACCGGCCTTCTCCACCGATGCCCTGGGCCCTCTCGCATCTAACGTCAGGCCCTCTGTCAGAAATCTGGGAGTGATCTTTGACATTGCCTTCGTTTGAGCAGCAGGTCAGTGCAGTAGTCAAGAAAAGCTTTTTTCACTTGAGAAATATAGCCAAGGTCAAAAACTACCTGCCCCAGAATGATCTAGATAGAGTTATCCATGCATTCATTTCCTCTCAACTGGACTATTGCAACTCTCTATACACTGGCATTGACCTTTCCCAGCTCCGGCGCCTGCAGTTGGTTCAGAACTCAGCCGCCGACTCCTCACCTGTACAAAAAGCGTGAACATATCACCCCGGTCCTCGCATCACTAAACTGGCTCCCAATCCGTTACCGCATTGATTTTAAAATACTACTGACAGTCTATAAATCCCTCAATGGTGCGGCCCCCACATACCTATCAGAGCTTCTCCACCACTACACACCCTCCAGAGCATTACGGTCAGCTGACCAACTACTGTTGGAAGTGCCCAGGTCCAAGCTAAAAACCAAAGGCGACAGAGCTTTTGCAGTAGCAGCCCCAGACTATGGAACTGCCTCCCTTCACATCCGTGCAGCCCAGTCTCCAAACACTTTTAAGTGTCCCTAAAAGACTCACCTCTTTTCTCTAGCCTTTGATTAGTGTCAAAGGATAGCGAAAGGCTTACATTTTTTAACTCCTGTAGTTATTTGTTTTGTTGCCTTTCCTTATTTTATTTTAATAATTTTATATATTATGATTACTATTTCTTCTTTGTCTTCCTTTGTTTAATGCACTTGGCATTTTATTGTGAAGCACTTTGGTGTGGCTCAGCCATCTGTAAATGTGCTATATAAATAAATTTGACTTTGACTTTGACAAAGACAAACATACAACATAAAATATAGTCAGTCATAAGAGAGATAAACAACTTTTAAAGACAGCTTAGTTGCCAGTATGACTCCAGCGCTGACCAGTGACAAGAGCTCAAGTGTAGCCTCAACTGTTTTATTCTCATTGTACTGAACCAGATTATATTGCGATGATTGCAGGTAACTCAGTTACAAGTTTTAAAAGAAGTTGCACAGCACGAGCACCATGTCCACGCCAGTATTCCGTCTGTAGTATTTCTTGATTTAAAGGCTGTTTCTCATTTTACGCAAGTTAAACAGAGATCGTCTGGATCAACTGGTGACAGCGCTGTCCTGTTTATATCGAGTTATAATCCACAGACCGCTCTCAAATTACAGCCGTCTACATTCTTTCTTTCTCATCGACACTAAAAGAGACATCATTATAGACATGTACGCTATAAAAAGAATCACATCGATGTAATTTAAGACGAAATATTATCTATATTTCCTGGTTTGTAAAAGTGGGGACCTAGAGAGGAACCCCACAAAAACATCTGCACGCCAGATAACCGGCTTTGCCAGTTGATCTGTCACACCGGGTTACACAAAACTAGAAAACTACAGGCCCATTAGTCTGTTAAATGAGGATTATAACAATCTGGCAAAATATTAGCAAATAAGTTAAAGAAAGTCATAGGTAAGTTAGTCTCAACCACACAAGCATACAGTATACCTGGGAGAGACATTTCAGACACAGCATTATCCATGAAATACATTCTCAAACACATGCACAACACAGAAGAAATACACAGCGTCAATTTTCAGTAAAGCTTTTGACAAGGTGGAGCATGAGTTTTGTGGGGCATTCTGAACAAAGTATTATACAGCAACGCAAAAAGCAGAATAAAATGTAACGGATTTCTGACAGGGGCCTTCCCACTGAGACAATCAGTGAGACAGGGCTGCCCTTTGTCTTCACTTTAAGATAGTTTAGCAGTCGAACCACTAGCAGCCATGATAAAGTTAAACAAAGACATTAAAGGAATTCAAGTGCCCAGTGGGGAAGAATGCAAAATTCTTCAGTACACTGATGACACAAATCTACTGATGAGAGACATGAAGAGCTTGACAGCTGCCATCCATGAGCTCAATGTGTACTGTCTGGCTTCAGGGCCCAGGTTCTGTGGCAAATCAAGAGTTGAAACAAACCAGTGGATCTTTAAAGTTGCCACAGGAGCATACAAAGTCCTGGGAGTGCTTATGGGTAAAGAAGAAGCGCAGTGTAGAGAGGAAATGTGGGAAGAACTAATACAAAAAGTTGAGAACACACTTAAATTATGGAAATTGACTTTAAAGGTAAGGTGCTGGTTTTTAATGCATTATGCTCATCAAAACTAATACATGTTCTAACCGTGTGCGACATTCCGGAAGAGGTTTTAAAGAAATTCAACCTCCTCATAAACACTTCCTGTGGAAAAGAGACAGAGGACTAATTGCAATAAAGACAGTTATAGGGAAGGATAGAGATGGAGGTCTAAATTTAAATGAAATAGCAACAAAAAGACAGTCATTACGAATAAAGCTGTTGCCAAAAGATGAACTACCGATTAATTTAAAACACCTATATTTGTTTCAAAATAATATAAGCTAGCTAGCTTAGATAGATAGATAGATAGATAGATAGATAGATAGATAGATAGATAGATAGATAGATAGATAGATAGATAGATAGATAGATAGATAGATAGATAATAGATAGATAGATATATTGTCATTACACATGTACAAGTACAGTGCAATGAAAATTAAGTAGATTTCACACCAACGCAGTCATTTTTAGGCGCAAAGATGGATCTTCCGGAAAATGAAATAAGGCATTGTACAAACATAGCAGACATCAACACAACAACATCAAACATAACTACTTTTGCAGTTATAGGATGAGGATAACATTCCACGCGGTCACGTGATGGATTTTTAAAATGGCTTACACTGAGGGAGGGGAGGGACAAGGGGGTAGAGTACAGGGTCAGACAGATGTAAACATGGCAGACGTTTGGATTGGGCTTAGTGTTAGGATAACATTTCAAGGCCTCAGACGGGGGCGTTGAAAAGGCAGTCTGTTAGAGTGAGAGTCAGTGGCCTTGGCTGGGTAACGGGAAGTCTCAAGAGGATAAGATGAGACCCAGCTGCCGGCTCGGCTTCCAAGAGGGACAAGGCGCGCGTCCATTTTGTGAAGTGACCTTGATGTTTCCTATACTTTGTCAGAACTGTGATACACTACAACGCAGCCCAACGGTCGGTTTTCTCGATGTTATCCCTCTTCTCTGGATGAAAACCCCTTCATCTCCGTTAAGCGGCGTAGTAGCTCACAGGTCTGACTCCCAGTGTTAAAGTCCTTTCTGTATTGTCCACAGTCCGTGCAGAAGATGTCGAACCAGCTCCTCTGATTGTGCGACTCTTGATGTAATCCTTTTAAACTGTCACTCACGTCACAGAAGCCCACCTCATCAATTCTTAAGAGTCCAGCAGCAGTTGAATCAAAGAAATGAGAGAAAAAGTACGAGACGAGACAAAACGAGACATAAAAAGCACAGCAGATAGCAGATAGCAGGAGCAGAGGGAAGACACGTCCACCTTGTCTGAAGTCAGGAGGAGGAAAATATATTTAAAAACCCATATACAGACATTATGCCCTTTCAATTCATGGTTAGGTTAGAGACATTTTCCTAAAAATAATTATAAAAAAATTTAATAAATAAATAAATACACCCATTAAAAAATCTATTCATCATAAAACTCATAATCAGGATATAGGTCATTTAAATCATGATGATACATTTCCTTTATAAACCAATTACAACCCATTGAGATCCTCAAAATAATAAATAATTCACTAATAAAAATATAATTTATTCTTTAAAAATAATTTTATACTCTAAATCAATCTTTATGTCTGTGAAGGTTCTCAGTCATCGAGGACATCTTGAAAAAAAGGTTTAAGTAAAAGCATCTGGACTTTCAAGGTGAAGGCGTTTCGTCTCTAATTCCAATTAACCAGGCTGTTCTGTTCTCACAGTCGTTAGCAAAGAAAGGAATTTGTGACTCCTGATGTGAGAGTTGTTAAGGCTCAGAAGAGTCGTTAGTGACACTGCTCCATTCAGGTGCAAGGTAGTAAGTGCCAATGCCCCATACAAAGTGTATGAGATAAACTAAAGTGTTTCTGCTTTGATTTAATCTTGATAAACTTTAAATCCAGAGGCTGCAGCAATTCCTACATTTTAGGGACTGGCTCTTTCATATCACAAGTTCTGCTCTTGTTTAATGCAGTGAAGACTCACTCGTCTGTCAAAAACCAGAGACAAACACAAGTACATTTATCAGTATTTCTTATTATCACTAAAACATGAAAGGTTTCATATGAAAAAACAGTCAGGGTTCTACAGTCAGGTCCATAAATACCGAGACATTGACACAATTCTAATCTTTTTGGCTATATACACCACCACAATGGATTTGAAATGTAATGCTCAAGATTGATATTTAATTGCAGACTTTTAGCTTTAATTTGATGGTATTTGTATCCAAATCAGAAGAACGGCGTAGGAATTACAACAGTTAGTATGGAAGCAGGTTTTACTCTAAACAGAACAGATCTAACTCTTATGGCAGCAGTTTTAACTCTAGAGCGTACCCTCCGGTGAGGTCTGGAGGAACAGGAAGAGGTTTGGTAAATCCTCGCCCAATCAACCAATAGGTGTCTTCTGTGCCTCGGACCTGAAATGCAGTGAAATCTTGCTAAAACCAAGTCAAATCCAAATAGAAATTCAACAAATCCAGCCGAACCAGGAAAATACATGTTTGACTAGTGTTAGGTGCTGGCGCCGCATTAAGGAGTATTTTTGTTTCCCTTTCACCTTTTTCCATCTTTTTCCCTCTTTATTTTAATAGAGGAAATAATTAGTCTTGGCGGCTTTCTGTAGCCTATAAATAGGCCTACTGGTAATGTCACCCGCTCTCTCTGACTCCTCTAGCTGACACGGACGCCTGGCAGATTATGCCGGCTGTGGCCGATGCCCTAACCCTAACCCCTAACCCGCGCGACGGATCTCTTTCCTTGCCCTAACCCTAATAAGTCTAAACATGCAACAACAAAGTAACCAAAAAATAGGCTACGCCTGCAGCTCCACTGGGCAGCTCTCATTCCCCATCAGACAGTGTGCATAACCTGATAAAGAGAAAAAGAATAAAATCCTGAGTTAATTTTTGTACCTTCAGCTTTATTAATGTAATATTATCATAGTTTTATTTACAGAGCAGAAACACATGCAACCTACACTGCGCTTAGAGGCATAGCACGTTACTACACAAACTGAACCAGATGCAGATTTTTGTTCCGTTTAGTTTCCGTTTAGTTTTACTGACGTTGAACTGTCATTAACCCAGAAAAAAAAGATGAATCAGAGTGGCTTTGAAACAGAACCAGGTTTAGACCAGGTCTAAGGCAAGACTCTCTAGACTTAAGTCCTGTCATGTCTAGAGAATGTTTAGTCCTGGTCTACACCTGGGTTTCGTCAGTGAAATATTCAAGAGCAAATGTACAGCGCTGTTTGTTAAAGTCCATCCAGAACAGATCAGAGTAGTTTTCAGGTCTAGGACTTGTCCAGAGTCCATCAGAGTCCCAACTCAGCCCAAAGGCAGCTTCAAAAGAAACTGAGATCTTAAAATCCACATTTTACCAGAAAAATAGACTCCAAGCCATTAATAACCAATCAAAGTCCAAGTCCAGTCTGACTCTGAGTCCAGTCTCATGGGGGTTTAAATCAGAGTCAAAGTCACACATTCACTGTCACAGATAGATACACAACACATAGATCCTGTTAGAGTCTTTGCAGCAGAAAAATCCTGGTTCAGACTTGGTTTTGAATTACCATAATGCAGAGGACTTGTGTGAGTAAAGCTGGTTCATGCCGTGGTTTAACCTGGTCCTGACCCTAAACCAGTATTAGTCAGTGTTATATACAGATAGATCTGATCATTCAGCCTTCAGTTAGAGACTTCATCAAGAGCTAACTGAATATTATTACCGCTCTCGGACTCAGAGAGGCTCAGTCAAACCCAGCCTCTGTTTCTTCTCATGGAAATAGTAAGTGCAGAATAGGGCTAGGTGAGAAATAAAATCATTTCAAATAATTCCACAAAATGTTAGATAAGGACATATTATCCTTAATATTGAATAGAATTTTAAAAAGATAAACTAAAAAAGTGTTTCTTGCGCTGTACTGTTGAGCAGTTTAAATAATGTCCACAGACTGCATACAATAAAGATAGCAAAATACCCAAAGAAAGACTCATATTCCTCTGAGACTGTTTAGAGAAGTGGAAGAAGTTAATCTGGATCAATGCAGCGTCTAAACTTTTTTGTTTCATAAATAAATTAAACAGTGTCTTCTAGCGGCCCCCATCAGCAGAGTGATCAATTTCCCTTGGCTTTGGACAAGCACAAAAGTAACCCCTTGTGTCTGGTGTTGCTCCTCAGAAGATTCAAATCCCCAACCTCCTGCAAAGAGCCTGTGTGGGTCAGGTCTAGTGTTGGTCAGGTCCAGTGTGGGCAGATATATTGATATAGATTTACAGATGTAATCACCCAGCCTTACATATAAATATATTTTCATTATTAGATGGCAGTTTTGGTTGTGCCTGGGCCGTTCTTTAGCACCCTAATTAGTTGCCTGTTGCTTCTGGTCCGGCCTGGTTTGTTCTGACCAAAACCGTTTCAGTTAAACGCTTGTTTTCAGATTTATAATTAAACCACGGTGCTGATGCGACTCTGTTTGTTCTTTGTTGTAGCCAAGGCAGCTGTTGCCACGGCAGCCGACGTCAGAGGGGAGTGAGGGGGCGGGGCCAGGTTGGAGGCCGGGGGTGGGCCGAGGTGCTGGGTAACCAATCGCGCAGATGGAGGATTGAACAGGAAGTGGCCGGGGCTCAGTGGATGAGAGTGGGAGGAGCCCAAGGGCAGTTTAAACCCGGGGCTGCGAGCTGATTGGCTATTGTTAGAGCTGCGAGCTGATTGGCCGGGCAATGGTGACCTCGGAGAAAGGGGCGTAGACACTGTCCGTTTGGCAGCAGACTGTGATTGGACAAGGTGGTAGGGAGGTGGCGGGGCCACGGGCGGAGAGGGTGCAGGATAATGAGGAGGGGAGGAGATTGGCTGATTCAGAGGGGGCGGCGTCACAGGAGGCGACATCACCAAAGGAACTGGGATCTTTGCTCTGCGTCCGGCAAACGAAGAGTGAGGCGTGGTGTTTGTGGGTTTGGCCATGCCCACACAGCGGTAACCGTGGAAACCAAGTGAAGGAGACACAGGTGAGAAGGGATTGGTCTGGAGGGGGCGCTGTTCTCTGCACTGAGGACCAGACAAAATGGAGCCCTGGGAGAAAAAACACAACAGAAGGTTTTTCATTCAGATCAGATAATTTTTAGGGTCAGTTTAAAGAGTTATTCTCACCTCAATGGTGCTGTCCAACGAGCCCACACTGTTTCTCCGACCGCGCCTCCCTGTGGCCAATCAGAGCACAGCACAATAACACACCAGTGTTTAATAAAGCAGCTGACTGAATGTGAATCTTTCAGATGTCTGCAAATATTTTCAACAACTGTACTTCAATTATTTAAACCACAATCGAGACTAGCCTAATTGCTGTAAAGGTGTTTTAGTTTCTGCTTTACACCAGCTTTATCTGCAGTTTACTGCTGTGTAGTTCATTCTGAGTCCAGCAGGGGGGGCAGCGCTCCTCAAATTAGTTTCTGCCAAACCACAGACAGAGGGGAAAAGAGGCTAAAGACAAAACTCCACCTTGTGACTTTATCAGGTTTTGTTTGACTGAATGAAAGTTGTCATTTTGTACAGAATATAATATGTACTAGATTCACAACAAACTTGGGTTTTAGCTCATTTTACCACTTTCTACACATTTTTCATTTATCTTGTATCTTATTTTATATTTTTATGCATGCCTTACATGTTGCACCTTATTGCTAATTCCTAGTTTGTGAATCTTGTTCACTGACAATGGCAATAAACGATTTCTAAATCAGATTATGACAAAACAATGCCAAATGAAACATATTTTTTTTGTTTTAAAGAACAAATATTAATTATCTTTAATCACCTGAAATAAAAACTTATTATATTTTTATTATAATATATAATATAATATTATTTTTATTTATTTCCTATGGTGTAGCCAGGAAACACAATGTAGGTGGGCCCAGAGAAAACTGAGTGGGCCTAGCCTAAAATGCATCAATTATCCATCCATCCATCCATCCATCCATCCATCCCTCTTCTACCGCTTATCCGGGATCCGGTCGCGGGGCAGCAGTCAAAGCAGAGACGCCCAGACTTCCCTCTCCCCAGACACTTCCTCCAGCTCTACTTTGAGCTCCTCCTGAGTGACCGAGCTCCTCACCCTATCTCTAAGGGAGCGCCCTGCCACTCTGCGGGGAAAGCTCATTTTGGCCACTTGTATCCGGGATCTTGTTCTTTCGGTCATGACCCAAAGCTCATGACCATAGGTGAGAGTAGGAACGTAGATTGACCGGTAAATCAAGAGCTTTGCCTTACAGCTCAGCTCCTCCTTCACCACGACAGACCGGTACATCAACCGCATCACTGCAGAAGCTGCACCGATCCGTCTGTCGATCTCACGCTCCCTCCTTCCCTCACTCGAGAACAAGACCCCGAGATACTTGAACTCCTCCACATGAGACAGGAGCTCTCCACCAACCTGAAGGGGACAAACCACCCTTTTCCGACTGAGAACCATGGTCTCAGACTTGGAGGTGTTGATCCTCATCCCAGCCGCTTCACACTCGGCTGCAAACCGTCCCAGTGCAGCTGAAGGTCCTGGCTTGATGGAGCCAACAGGACAACATCATCTGCAAAAAGCAGAGATGAAATCCCGTGGTCCCCAAACTAGACTCCCTCCGGCCCCTGGCTGCGCCTAGAAATCCTGTACATAAAGATAATGAACAGGACCGGTGACAAAGGGCAGCCCTGCTGGAGTCCAACATTCACCGGGAATAGGTCTGACTTACTGCCGGCAATGCGAACCAAGCTCCTGCTCGATCGTACAGGGACCGGATAGCCCTTAGCAAAAGGCCCCGGACCCCATACTCCCAGAGCACCCCCACAGGACACCACGAGGGACACAGTCGAATGCCTTCTCCAGATCCACAAAGCACATGTGGACTGGTTGGGCAAATACCCATAAACCCTCCAGCCTCTGGAGAGGGTCTAGAGCTGGTCCAGTGTTCCACGACCGGGACAAAAACCGCATTGTTCCTCCTGGATCTGAGGTTCGACTATCGGCCGCATTCTCCTCTCCAGTACCCTGGCATAGACTTTCCCGGGAGGCTGAGGAGTGTGATCCTCTGTAGTTGGAACACACCCTCCGGTCCCCTTCTTAAAAAGAGGACCACCACCCGGTCTGCCAGTCCAGAGGTACTGTCCCCAACGCCACGCGATGTTGCAGAGGCGTGTCAGCCAAGACAGCCCCACAACATCCAGAGACTTGAGGTACTCAGGGCGTATCTCATTGAGTCAATTATAAAAAATTTGAAAAAAAAAAAAAATAATAATAATGATAATTTTTAAATTGCGCTTTTCTACCTACTGTAGTACGCACTCAAAGCGCTTTACATACACTAAACTATTTACCAGTATTACAGAACACCACTGGAGGCAATGTAAGTTAAGTGTCTTGCCCAAAGACACAACGACAGTATGCAGGGGAGAGGGGGTGTTATGATGTTTTGGGATGTTTTGAGCGGGATCAAACCGCCCACCCGCCAGTCAATGGACGACGCTCTACCCACCGAGCTACCACCGGCGAACACAACTACACCTGCTTGAATATACAACCATTTAATCAGAGCACATAAACTGTGTTAAGAACATAACGATAAGAACAGCATTAGCACGCACCACACGCGCATCTGTCAGAAGTAACTCAACACTATCATCAACTCAGCACGACAGTAGTGGATACAGTAGTGGACAGAATGTAAAAACAATAATGCTTGTCATATTAGTTTGGCTCAGCGGACACAATGTGGATCCATTAACATATCCAACTCGGATGAATGTGTTAACAGATCCATCCGTAAGTCCTCCTCCGGCTACTATAGTAAATTATGATTTGATCATTGATCATTTTCATGATTGCACATTTACCCCTATTAATTATCCTAATATGGCTGTATGTACCTGTCCACTGGCGTGGTGGAGAAGTAGACTTTTGATCGAGCGCTGCTGGTGACGGAGAAATTGCTGAATTAAAGTTAAAAACAGAGCTGAGCTCCTTACTACTCGAGATTGATGGCTCCTGAACATTTGAATTATCTTTCTCTTGTGTTATTGGTCTTTTTGACATGAACTAAGGTAAGCTGCTCTGTATCCTTTTGTTAACATGTCAAGCTACGATGTCCCAGCTGTTTATTGTGCTCGTTGCGGTGAAGGGGGGATGGGCAAGTGGCTGTTCGCGATCTAACATTGATGTGGTTCGGAGACATTTTATCATCATTATGGCAAACAAGAATAAAGAAACAATACAATTTATTATTTTTATAGTTCAAATATTGTGATATTTGCAACATAATTCACTCATTAGGCTATCTTCAGAAGCAACTGACTGGGTGGGCTTAACTGACAGGTGGCCCAAGGCCCACCCAGGCCCACCCAACCTCCTGTTGGTTTTGGAATCTTAGATCTTCCGAGGTTTTCTGGCAGAGGTAGAGGCATTATTGTGGTTTATAATCTGAAATTCAAAAGATGAGAACTGGGAAACAGGTTTCCCAGTTCTCATCTTTTGAATGCCTAGTTCTGAGTATTTCTGCTCCTACATCTACCATCATTGCAACAGTCTATAAACATCACGTGAAGCTTTTACATCAGAATTTATTTGCTGAGTTTCTGTCTATGTTGAGCTTGAAGTTCCATAGAATTCTTATTGTGGGGACTTTAATGTACATGTGGACCAAGTGACTGCGGCTGCCAAGGAATTTTTATCGCTTCTAGAATGTCTTGACTTCTCACAGTTTGTAACAGGCCCAACTCATTGTAAAGGCCATACCCTGGATCTTGTGATATCAAATAGTTCATTTGTATCACAGTTATCATCTGTTGACATTGTATTGTCTGATCACTCAGCTGTTTTTTTAATCTGGAGATGCATCTCTCAAGTGTGCCTACAAAACGAACTGCAACATTCCGAAGTGGAAGTCTATTGATCAAACAGTTTTTCTAATTCTGTTGTATCCACTTTAAGTGACCAGCATTCAACATCTTTGGAGGAGAAAGTTTCACAGTTTAACAATGCACTTGTTACTAATCTTGACACTCATGCTCCTCTAAGGTCACTTCAGATTACTTCAGCCTGCACTGCTCCTTGGTATAATGATAATTTGTATACTAGGAAGGCTGCATGTTTCTCAACAGCTATGTGATTCTTTTCTTAAATTTTTTAACTCTAAAATTGATAGTGTTCGCAAAGAAATTTATGTTGCATCTGCTCCCTCTGTCTCACTTCCCTGTCCATCTGAGTTTACTGGTTCTCCTCTCACAAATTTTCCACATCTTGATTCTGAGGGTCTCAAAAGGGAGGTATCAAGCATGAAATCTACTACTTGCTTGCTTGATCCTATTCCCTCAAGCTTATTTAAATCTTGCTTTGATGTTTTGAGCCCTACTGTCCTTAGAATCATGAATGATTCATTGCAAAATACTACTCTGGAGGATTTTAATAATTTTCAACCCATCTCCAACCTTCAGTTCATGGCAAAAATACGTGAGCGTGCTGTTGCCTTTCATCTGCGTAACCATCTCGCAATTAATACCCTGTTTGATCCTCTTCAGTCAGGGTTTCGTAAATTCCACAGTACTGAAACGGCTTTGGTCAGAGTTACTAATCATTTGTTGATGGCATCTGACTCTGGTGTGATTTCCATTATCATTCTTCTTGATTTAAGAACAGCTTTTGATAATGTTGATCATAGTCTATTACTCGCCGTCTTACATTTATATTTAGTCATTTAGCAGACGCTTTTATCCAAAGCGAATTACAAGTCGCTTTTTTTTTTTTTTTAAGAAAAGGAATCGATAGAAAGGAAGTAGAATTCAGTGTTTGTCAGTCAGGTGTTGATGGAAAAGATGTGTTTTCAAGCGTTTTTTAAAGATGGCTACAGAATCTGCTGATCTTGTAGCAGCAGTAGATCATTCCACCAATGAACAGATCCAGAGAAAGTGTGTGAGAGTGATTTTTTTCCTTTTTGGGATGGTACCACCAGACGTGGTTCATTAGCAGAGCGCAGGGATCTGGTAGGACATAGGTCTGTGTGAGTGAAGATATGAGGGGGCGGAGCCAGTGGTGGTCTTGTAGGCCAAGAGCATAGCTTTGAACTTGATGCGGGCATCAACCGGAAGCCAGTGTAACCTCATGAAGAGAGGAGTTACGTGCGCTCTCTTAGGTTCTTTAAAGACCACTCTTGCTGCTGCATTCTAAATCAGCTGCAGAGGTTTGGTTGTGCAGGCAGGGAGTCCAGCCAGAAGAGCATTTCAATAATCCGGTTTGGACACGACAAGAGCCTGGACTAGGATTTGCGTGAGAGTGCTCCGATATGAAAGGTCTAATTTTCCTAATGTTGTAGAGGATGAATCTACAGGACCTGGTGGTGCTGGCAACATGATTTGTGAAGTTTAGTTGATCATCAATTACCACTCCCAGATTTCTGGCAGTGCTGGACGGTGTAATGGTTGATGAGCCTAGTTGAATGGAGAGGTTGTGGTGGGTCTTTGGATTGGAAGCAATCGCTAGCAGTTCTGTTTTTCCAAGGATCAGCTGCAGGTGATGGTCCTTCATCCAAAGTGAGATGTCACTCAGGCCGAGACACGAGCAGAGACCGTCGGATCATCAGGTTGAAATGGCAAGTGGAGTTGAGTGTCGTCTGCAGCAGTGATAGGAAAAGCCATGCTTCTGAATGACAGAGCCAAGGGATGTCATGTAAATGGAAAAGAGTAGCGGTCTTGAACAAGATTTTGGTGTATCGGGACAGCTTTGAAGTGATTTAAATCCTATTTTACTGACCGTTCTCAGTTTGTTTCCATGGGCGGTTTCAGGTCTGAGATTAGCTGTTTTCACTGGGGTTCCTCTGGGCTCAGTCTTGGGCCTTCTACTTTTTTAAATTTATCTGGCACCACTTGGACAGTTGTTACTATCGCTTGGCCTCCATTATCACTTTTATGCTGATGATACGCAGATTTATATACACTCAAAGATTGGTGAACATCTTGATGTTGATTTTCTGTCCGGCTGTGTTTCTGATAAAGGAATGGATGAGTACAAATTTTTTGTGTCTGAATAGTGGCAAAACTGAAGTTATGCTTATTGGTTCCCATCAACAAATTTCAAAAGCTGGTTCTTTGACAATTGATGCCTCAGATACGGCTTCTACAGACTTTAATGCATGATATAAAATCTTATGTATTGTTTACTTTTCTAAGAAAACCTCATTCTGTACTATTATGGCATGTTTGTACTTTTGCTTAATTCTTGCAAGAATTAAACCTGACCTTTTATTTTTAAATTATACTCTGTCTACGTGTCTGGGTAATAAAAGGCCAAAATAAAGAAAAGAAAAAGAAAGGACACCAAAATTAAGACCAGAAAAAGGAGGGAAACTGCTCTGATGGTTGGTTTTGAGGTGAGTTGTACCGGTTTCACTGAGGTCGCGAAGAGAGGAGTTGAGTGCAGTGCGTTTGAGTCCGTCAGTGGCATAGGAATCGTCTAGACTGGGTCGAATGCCATTCACCAGCTCTCCTCTGACTGGCCCGCTTCCGTTTACAAGGTCGGCTCTGATTGGTCCTTTCTGCTTCTCCAGCTCGCTGCAGAACACAGTCACACCATTTACACCACAGCAGCTACAGCAAGAGTTGGAGCAGGATCAGAGGTAAACATCAGTTTCTTTAGTTGCAAGAGTAGCAGTGCAGCTTACGAAACCACATCAGCGTCCTTGAAGGTAATTTTTATTCTTTATTCAGCCAGCTAGGTCAATTGTGTGTGTGCGTGCGTGCACGTGTGTGCGTGTGTATGTGTGCGCATGTGTTTGTGTGTGTGCGGCGTGTGTATGTGTGCGCATGTGATTGTGTGTGTGTGCGCATGTGTGTCTGTGCGCATGTGTGTGTGTGCATGTGTGCGTATGTGTGTGTGTGTGCATGTGCGCATGTGTTTGTGTGTGTGTCCGCATGTGTGCTTGTGTGTGTGTGCGCATGTGTTTGTGTGTGTGCATGTGTGCGCATGTGTGTGTGTGTGTGTGTGTGTGCGCGCATGTGTTTGTGTGTGTGTGTGTGTGTGTGTGTGTGTGTGCGCATGTGTGTGTGTGTGTGTGTGTGTGTGTGTGCATGTGT
This sequence comes from Neodontobutis hainanensis, assembly GCA_024349245.1. NCBI lineage: Eukaryota > Metazoa > Chordata > Actinopteri > Gobiiformes > Odontobutidae > Neodontobutis > Neodontobutis hainanensis. The sequence continues at coordinate 24,041 of JALDNG010001245.1, forward strand.
GTGTGTGTGTGTGCGCATGTGTTTGTGTGTGTGTGTATGTGTGTGTGCGCATGTGTTTGTGTGTGTGTCTGCATGTGTGTCCGCATGTATGTGTGCTTGTGTGTGTGTGCACATATGTGTGCATGTGTGTGTATGTGTGTGTGTGCATGTGTGCGCATGTGTTTGTGTGTGTGTGTGTGCGCATGTGTGTGTGTGTGTTGTGTGTGCGCATGTGTGTGTGTGTGTGTGTGTGTGTGTGTGTGTGTGTGCGCATGTGTTTGTGTGTGTGTCTGCATGTGTGTCCGCATGTATGTGTGCTTGTGTGTGTGTGCGCATGTGTTTGTGTGTGTGTGCGCATGTGTGTGTGTGTGCCCTATAGTAAATAGAGGGGGAGGCTATAGTACATGTCTTTAGTGGTAGCGAAAACTCGAAGTACCCGGAGGAAACTTACGCAGACACAGGAAGAACATGCAAAGTCCACATTGAAAGGCCCTGCCACCAGGTAAAGTGGGTTATGGTTGAACATGTGAAGGATTCTTACACTCGAGCCTGTACTTCTCCATTTCCTGGACCTCGGCGATGCTCTCCCTCAGGTCCGAGGTGAACCGTACTTGGTCTTGGTGACTGGGAGCGTTGAAGACCATCAGGACTTTCCTCTCGGAACCTGGGGTTTGAGACGTCAACCTAATGCCATGAGGGTAGACTGTTAAGATAAAAGAACATTATTACAACTTAGTGCAGCCCCATCTACAGGTGTAACATTAGCTCAGCACTAAAGAGCAATACAGATGCATCCCGTAAACGTTTCTGGAGATGGTCACAAGTAAAGACATGTGATATACTGGTCTATGAACTAAACCATCCTCTGGGCTAAAACTGAGACGCTCAGACAGAATGCCATGGTCCAGATCAAAACACAGCTATCAGGAAATGTATTCATCCATCTTCAGCTGAGTCCAGTGGGGTCTACAGGTTCTAAACCAGGTCTAAACCTTGAATAGACCAGGACTAAACCATATCTAAACCAAGACCACACCAGGACAAGACCATGGTCTAAACCAGGTCTGAACCAGGTCTGAACTAGGTCTGAACGAAGACTAAACCAGGTCTAAACCAGGTCTAAACCAAGTCTGAACCAAGACTAAACCAGAGCTAAACACCTGGTTTAGAGAGATTGACTCAGCTCCATCTGTTGCTCTGAACAAAAATAACTCAGACTCAAAGAACAACAATCATCACCAACAGAAGTCTGGTCAAGGTATGCGTCCAGTCCAGGCCATAGATTATGTAGTGCTAATCAACAGACTTAAAGCTGTTTTTGGCAACTCAGGCTCTGCTCGAACTGTCTCGATCGACAACTGTGTGTTGAAGCATGGCACCACTGTGAGGAACCTCAGTGTCATTTTTGACCCGACTCCATCTCTGCAGCAGCACATTAGCGAGGTCACCAAACTGGGCTTTTTTCACTTGAAGAATATCTCAATAATTCACTCCTGCCTCTCTTTAGCTCAGGGGTGCTCAACCCATCGATCGCGATCGACCTGTAGATCGCGAGGTAGTTTTGGTAGATCACATGACATAGAAAAAAAAAAATAGCCAATCATCCATTAAATCTCTTGATTGACTACCAGGGCAGCCAGTCAGATGAAATATGAATTTTTCTGACGCTTAGGTCACTGCGCATCCGCAAACAGCGAAAAGAGCAGCAAAACTAACGCTTAAGCAACTTACCTCCAACTTTTAAACCTGTTTTCTTTTTTTCTTAAACTTAAGAACGGGTATAAAAATGAGTGAGGGAACTGGACCAAGTAAGAAAACAAAAACTTATCGCTTTCATACGGAATGGGAGTTTTCAAAGTGCATTTGCCTCATCTGTCACAGCTAAGGTCCGGACTATGCATCCCTGGCTGATTCTATTCAGTGCAAGTCATCAGCGTAAACTCAGGTAATGACAGAAATTGTACATAATCAGTGCTTTAAGTGGGCGATGCGCACTGGTACTAAGTACCGCCACTTCACCGTGCACCCAGAACGTGCTTTTAGTGTACCGGACATCTGTTTTAAGCCTGAGCTGCCGCTTTCCAGAGTGCCCTTCACATTCCTAATTCCCCACCGAGCAGAGACTACATTACCCATACACCCTTGAGTTTTACAAGTGAAAAGCGCATGCCTTGCTTTTGCCGCTGTCAGTGTCAACAACTCAACATGGCCGGAAAGGGTGTGTGAAACTTGCAAACTTGGCTCGGTAAAATACAAATACAGTGAACAACACTTAATATGCTCTCCTGTCTTCAGACTCTGAGACAAAAAGAACACGGTCAGAATCAGATAACTTGATGGCTGACACCCCAGCTACTGTTCTATGGTTATGTTATGTTTTATAATTTATTTTATGTACATTTTGTAAAAAAAAAAAAAAATTCAATACCCTTTTGCACATTTTATTTATGTTTAGTAGCTCTTTTTAGCTCCAGCAAATCCACTAACTAATAAAAGGATTTTTAAGGTCGTCTGTTGACTGCTGTATATAAAACTCCTTCAATATAGTTGTTACCTCAGGGGATGAGGGGAGTCATCAAAAAATATATATAGGCTATAACAGAGTACCGGCACGTCTTTTGGTCCACTTAAAGCACTGTACATAGTTAATTATGTTGTGTTGTGCAGTATTATGGTTTGCAAGGTACATCAACATACATTGTACATATAAAGAATCCTTAATATATTTGTAAATAAATATAGGTTTTACATTTTTGTAGTGGGTAGATCATTTTGACTTGGTCATTGTATAAGTAGCTCGCGTGCTGAAAAAGGTTGAGCACCCCTGCTTTAGCTGATGCTGAAAACATTTTTTATGTCTTTGTCACATCCAGACTGGAGCTTTGCAATGCATTATTCTCTGGACTGCCGAGGAAAAGTACAAAATACAGCCACCAGACTTTTAACAAAGACCAGGAAGTTTGATCACATTACTCCGGTCCTGACTTTATTACACCAGCTTCCTATTTATGTTAGAGCTGATTCTAAAATTCTCCTGTAACTTTTAAAATCCTTTGTGGACACGCACCCTCTTACCAATCTGACCTCATCACCCGGTATACTCCAGCTTGTACCCTTCGCTCTCAGGACGTTGGCCTCCTTCAACTTCCTCAAATTAAGAAGAAGTCTGCTACAGAGCCTTTTCTTATAGAGCCACATTTTTATGGAATAGGCTCCCGGTGGAAGTGCGGTGACCCGACTCTGTTGAGGCTTTCAAAAGCAAACTTAAAACATACTTATTTCACCAAACGTTTGGAGACTGATTGATCATAATTACACATTCACACTAGTAGCTGTAGGTACACACTCACACTGGTTGTAAATGTAGGTATATGCTTAACCTCTCATATTATTATTACACCTGCCTTTTGTTGCAGTAGTATTTAGCACTTCTTTTTCTTGGTATACTGGACACAGCCAATATAAATGTTTTTTTTTGGTAAATATATTTTGTGGGGTGCACGTGGCAGAGTGGTTAGCACTCCTGCCTCACAGCAAGAAGGTCGCGAGTTCAAAACCCGGCCGACTCAAACATTCTCGGCCGACTCCGGTCTTTCTGTGAGGAGTCTGCATGTCCTCCGAGTGTTACCGTGGGTTCTCTCCAGGTACTCTGGCTTCCTCCCACCGTCCAAACACATGCATGTACAGGTTAATTGGCAACTCTAATAAAGTGTCCCTAGTGAATGAATGTGAGAGTGAATGGTTGTCTGTTAATGTCTGTCTCTATATGTCAGCCCTGCGACTAACTGGCCACTGTCCAGAGTGTACCCTGCCTCAGGCCCAAAGCTGCTGGGATAGGCTTCAGTCGCCCGTGACCCCTAATGGGACAAAGTGGTAGAAAATGAATGAATGAATATATTTTGTTATTCTGAACTGTCCTGGACACATTCCTGCAGGGCCTGTTTGTCCTGGGAGTGGATCCCTCCTTCTGTGGTTCTCCCTGAGGTTTTTCTTTTTTCCCGGCAGTTTTTTTTTGGAGTTTTTCCTTACTCTGATGGAGGGTCAACTGACAGGGGATGTTGTCTAGTTCAGTCTGTTAAGCCCTTTGAGGCGGCTGTTGTGATATTGGGCTATACAAAAATAAATGACTTGTCTTGGCTTAGCCTAGTCCGGTCCAGGTCGAGTCCTTTCCAGTTAAATGATGTATATAGGGTCAGTTACCACTATACTCTGGTGTAGTCCAGGTTAATCCAGGTGTAAATACTCACAGTTGTTGTGGAAGGTCTGGACCTGGAGCTCAACCAGAGGGAAAGACTGTCTGAAACTGTAGGTTACTGAGGTCTTTTTCTTCTGCAGGATCTTTGTCATCTTGAAATAAGAACAAAAGGGGATGATTAATTTTAGGGTGGGCATGAAGTGCAAACAAAATGACAAAACCGAAAAACAGAATAAATCAGAAAATAAATTAATAAATCAGAAATAAAATTAAAATAAAAACCCAAATAAATTACAAACCAGAAAAGGCAGGTTTTGATTAGTTGAGACTAGCCTGGCCCGCCAGACTGCTTTCTCAATGTATTACATACAGAAATATCAGTCTGAGATTGCAGGGTTTGAACAAAATTTTAAGCGGGACCATTGGCCAAACTAACTAATTTGCTCAGTAAAACAATCACAGAAATCAAAGATGTAACAATTCCAGTTGTCAAAAAACAGCATATACCAGCCTGGCTATCGGGAAATAAGTTGTAGTGGTTTTAAAGACATGTCCAGGTCAGTATTAAACAATCGCTCCAATGCGGCGGACATCTTTACTGTTTTGAAGTAAAGAATTGTTGCGCTCAATATGAAGCGAATGATCCCTCGCTACAATCGGCCCAGGAAGAAAGAGCAGAAGCATAATACGGAGCTGATTGGACAATTGCAGACCAAAAATACAACAAGAAATATGTCTGGCTGGCTTGGCTATGACCAGACATATGTCACTAAAGATATACAGGAAGTAGGTATCTAAATTTATTTCTTACATGTGTTCTGCCTTAATATTCAATCTAAGAAAATAATGACAATTTCAGTAAAGAGCAAGGATAGCGTGGAAATCATTCCACTTGATGAAGGAAGGAAGAATATTCATGTGCCGTGATTTTGAAAATGCTGATGTAGTGAATATGGTCGTATAAATAATTAATGTGAATATTAATTATGAAAATTAATAATTAATATTTTGCTTATCAAAATATTAATTTCTTTCGGGGCACCACCTTAGTTTTAACAGTTCTAAGGAAACTGATTAGCCTAGTCTCATTAATCTAAAGAAAGTAAATTCTTCTCGTTTTCGAAAATTCTCAATTAAACAATGAAACATTAAATGTCTTTATGGGGTTTTATTAAAGATTATAAAGTTAAACAGTGAATAATGACAGGGGAAATGACACAAAGGAATAGTTATGGACACATAAATGGGTAAATCAAAGAACGATAAACTTGCTTTCAGAGGATTTTGTGAAACAAAAGGAATTATTGATTATTGATTCTATTATTAACTGAGGGGATTTTACGGAGCGTTTAGAGGGGTTCGATGACGGTTTCTGATGCTAAGGCTACTATGTTTAGACAGTTTAGACGCCAAACTTGTGTAACGCTTTTGACTCACCCTGGGGTAGTATTCGGTCTCAGGTCTTAGCGACTAGGACTCCAGAGGGGTTCTGCAGAACCCTGTCGCATCCGGTGACTTTTGTCGCCTCCAGGATGGCCTTCTGTTTCCACTCTCCAGAGGGGCCGCCGAGGCCGGGAGATTCAAAAGCGCCTCGTTACTGTCACAACTAGCCAAGCCTTTTAGCATCAGCGTCGTACACCGAGTAAAATCGAGTCCTTCAAAGTTATTGCGAAGTCCACTGGAGAAGGTTTAGCGGCTGTGTTGCTGGCTTAAACTTGCTCGAGAAAGCTAGATTTTAGTCAAGCTAACTCTTGAGCAGGCAGGAAATCTTCAAAAATAAAAGCGAGGCAACTTCCTTTTGTTGGCAGGCTGGCAGGAAGTAAGCTACTTTGAGCAGCTGTGTGAAGGAAACTTTATCGCGGCAAGCTAAACTTGCAGGCTTTAAAGTACAAAGAAAATTTACTCGTTACACGAGGTCCGGAACTTGTGAGAGTTTGAGGGCCTCTGACCCTGAACGGACAAGAGGTCCAGTGCGAAGTGAAGAGGAGACGAAGAGTAGAGAAGCAGAGTGTTTTTGGCTGTGCGCCAGTTTTAACACCTCTGGACGGGGTGTGTCTTACGGAGCGGGCATTGCTTTGGGGGGTGGTTTAACTAAAGTTTAAACGTTTAAACTAAGTCTTTGAACATTCCTTTTGTTTCACCCTATTTTCCTTGGTTTTCGTAAAACACACAAAAACATTCGTACTTTCAGGATTATGCAAAGAAACATTTGTCAGACTTATTATAAAAACATATATTCATTACATTTTATTAACATAAAACGTAACTCTGTAGAAATGGAATAAGGAATTAGTTGCCTTGTAAAACTCTGCATCCTGAAACAAACAGTATAATTGTTAGTACATTCACAATCTTTCTAAGTAATAAAATAACAAAATGTCCTTTAATGAAATAACACCAAATGTCCTTCTTGAGTGCAGAGTCATTTGTCCAGTTAAACCAAAAGGGGGTAGTGTTTGACCATACAAAACTTAGTTTTGGTTGGATCAAACGCATTCCTCCGTCCTTCAGGATAGCTATGAGGTTCTGGGTAAAGCTGAATCAACAATGTTATCTCACAGAATTTATGGCTTTTCGACATGGTACCTAGCGGTCTTTGGTGTTCCATGTGTCACCTTTGACACGGTGCTGGGTAGAACGAAGTTCCAATTCTTATAAAAGCAAAAACAAAGTCATTAATAACGTTTCCTGTCCTTGGCAAAACACGTTGGTGTCCTTTTATCTGAAAGAAAACGGGGTTAGCATGTCTTCTTTTCAAGATTTACATCCACGGCCTGTCTCTGGAGGCCGATGGTGAAACAACAGTTGTTAATCTTGAAGACCCTTAGTGAAACAGTTTGGAGGTCTGTAAGTGATTAAACAAATGTTATAATCCGTGTGGCGTTCTGGAGGCTGATCTGCTACACTGACCAGTGCAAAAAACTAGTTTACAATCTCTAAACAATATCCACATATCTGTGAAGGTTCTCAGTCATCCAGGTCATCTTGAAGAAAAGGTTAAAGCAAAAGCAGCTGGACTCATATGCGACTATGCTTACCCCTGCCTCTCCCTCCTCGACTGGGTAAAGTGTCAGGATGAACAACACATATTTCTCCCACACGGCTGTCACTGGAGGCTGCATAATTCCCAACCTCCCTCACTACTGCGGCCATGGCGATTACACCCACCCCGGCTTCTATAACCTGTGCTAAAGGTAAAGCAACAGGTGCCACGCGCACACGGTTTTCCTTCCTAACCTTCTTGTCACTACCGCGCCCGAGCGACTAGTTTCCAAACGTTTCTTTCACTGATTTTTGGCAAAGTGTGGGAAAAACGAAGTGTGCTTAATGTATAGAGAGATGCGCCCTAACCCTGCCGCTGTCCAAGTTACACACGCACTCTTACTCTCGCTCATTCTCACTTTCACTCGGCTGAAAAGACTCTAAAGGTAGATGTTCTCCCTCAGAATCAGTCAGACATTAATAATGCCAAAGCATCACAGGTGTGTTTTTTATTTGTCATTTTCGCGTTTACTAGCTCGCGTGTAGAGAATGAGGCTTCTACTGAGCCGGTCCTGACACGCCCATTGACGCGTCGCCGCATTATACACACGTCAACGTTTTTTTGTAGTCAACGTAGTCGACGTGTTGTTGCAGCACTAGTCCTTCTCCATGACCTCACCAAACTTCTCCTGGACAGAATTTTTGCCTCCACAGCCACCCAGGCTGCAGTCCGCTGGCCTCCCAGTACCTGTCTGCTGCCTCAGGAGTCCAATCAGCCATACAGGCTCGGTAAGACTCCTCCTTCAGCTTGACGGCATCTCTTACTTCCAGGTGTCCACCACCAAACCCGGGGTTTCCGCCACGACAGGCACTGTAGACTATGCGTACACTGCTACGAGCGGCCGCACCGTCAATGGACAATGGATAACATGGTCCAATCGGACTCACTGTGGGATTTGAAGATCTCTCTGACAGGGGACTCTGCCAAACTTTCCCAACAGTTCCCTCACAATACGCTTTGGGCCTGCCGTATCTGTCCAGCTTCCTCCTCGCCATCAGAGCCAACTCACCACCAGGTGGTGATTTGGATGCCTTATGATACCCTACAAGGGGCATATAGCATATTAGTACATTTTTTGTACAGTGCTCCTAGAGTAATTTTTTTTCCGTTTTTTAACATTTGTTTGCATTTCACGGTCACTGTACAAAGGTTCTAAGGTTATAAAGGAGCGGCAGTAGCTCAGTGGGTAGAGTGGTCGTCCTTCAACCGGAAGTTAGGCGGTTCGATTCTCACTCTCCCCACAGTTCATACTGTTGTTGTGTCCTTGAGCAAGACATGTAACCCACCTTGCCTCCAGTGGCTGTAACACTGGTAATTACTTTAGAACAATGTCAGTCGCTTTGGATAAAAGCGTCAGCTAAATGAGTAAATGTAAATGTAAATGTATAAACGGTAACACTGTTTTTCTGAAAAAAGTTTCTTATATAAGAAACTATATAAGTATAAGAGACAAAACGCGTCTTCACGCTTGAGCGGAGATCGAACCGCCCACCCGCTGGTCAAAGGGCGGCCGCTCTACCCACTGAGCTACTGCCCTATAAGCTACCAATTAATCTATACAAGACGTGGTTCAAGTATCTGACACAAAGGCGTCTTCAACAGAGACGTGAACGGAACATAGCTCGCACAGCTTCCTTTGTGCTCAGACCTTTAACTCAGCTCCAGAGAGGCATGATACAACAGAGGCTACATGTGAAGGAATATGAAATAGCAGCTGTTTGCACTTTTTAATTTGTTTAAGAATGTTTAAATCTATGTTTATGGTGGGCTATTCATTAACACTGCACATGTCAGATATTCAAATGAAGCATTGATACCTGAAAAACGTGATATTGTATCAAGTTAAGCACCATGGTATTGCGATACCTTTGATGTATTGTTACACCGTGCAACACTAATTCAACGTGGCATTCCTAAGGTCTGACAATGTGATGTTATATTGTTTTGAGACCATTGGTAAATGGACTCTGACATGATCCTGTTGGAGCTGGGAGGCAGCTGTGAAGAGATAGGTGCCTTGTCTGAAAATAATGGAAAAATCTGAAGGTGTTCTCTATGAGCAGGTCTTTAAAACAAGTGTGGCCCCCTGGTGCCACAGTCGAAAGCCTGCATCAGTGAGAGACGGTTTGAAAAACAATATCTGTTAAAAATTAAAAACAGCTGTAGTGAAAATAGTTTTTAAATGGCTGTTTTTAGAAAGTGCTCTTCCACATTTTAATGTCTCAAAACACTTTACATCAAGCATGTGTTCACCCTTGTCACAACTAAAGACACTAACAACATAAACAGAAGCTGGGAATCAAACCCAACAAGCTTTCAGTGACGGGACTCTACCTCCTGAGGGTTTTATGGTATTTGACTGTAAAAGGTACCATGAGCAGGTCATTGAAGAGGAAGACCTCTCGCTGATGGACTCCTGACCTCTGGCCCCGGTTTGGGTCTGGGACTTCATAGAGCTGACAGCAACAGACCAGCCTCCGGTGTGGCAGGGACAGGACCTGAGATGTATGTTGAAATAAAGAGATAACATAAATTAAACCCATCTAATCCCATCTGTCACAGACCAGGACCTGAGATATACAATATGTGAAAAAATGAAGAGATAACACTCAACAGAAAAGTGGGTTCTCACCGGTTTCTTTCCAACCACCATTCGCTCAAGAGTCTGGACCTGAGTCACGTGATCGTCGTTTGTCCTTAGCTCCCACTTTTGGATCCGACCAAAGATGGACACCAGCAGGTCTCTGGGGATGTCCTGCCCATTGTCTACACCTAAAGAAATATACTGTTAAAATCCAGCTACAGACTAAAACCAGACCAGCAGGTCTCTGGGATTAAATATTTGGAAACAAACAGTTTGTTCTTGTTTACAACATAGTGAAATAGCTAATTTGAACACTGAAAAAAAGTGCTATATTAAAATGCACACCACACCATCCCTAGCTTAAAGCACTGAATGTTTCCTCAACAAATGCGCAGTTTGACTGAATGACCTAGTAATATATTCCTGCGTCATCCATGGCTCAGTTCCCTTTTTTCTTCTTACGTGCAGTTTTGCACTACATGGCATAAGCCACAGTATAAGAACCTTTGGGTTCACTTTCACAGTTGCTGAACGCCCTGTGACCGTGACGGCTGAAGCAGCGGAGTTTGCCCTCCGAGGGCTGCGACAGCTTACTCTTGATTGAAGGTATTTGGTGTGTTTGTCCTATTTGTTACTGCTTTTTTAGATTAAGTGCTTTAATTCTGCTGGCGAAGGCTGTGTTCACAGCAAACTCCCAGCTTTATAACAATAATAATGGATTAGATTTATATAGAGCTTTTCAAGACTCTTAAAGTGGTTTACAGAGTCCATTATTCATTCACTCCACAGTCACACACTGGTGGTGGAGACGTGGCAGCCATTTTCCGCCTACAGACTCTCCAAATATTCTCCCACATTTATACACCAGAGCTGTGGCACTGGAGGCAAGGTGGGTTAAGTGTCTTGCCCAAGGACACAACAACAGTATGAATTGTGGGGAGAGCGGGAATCGAACCACCAACATTCCGGTTAAGGGACATCCACTCTACCACTGAGCCACTGAGCCACTGCACCCCAAAAAAAAAAAAAAAATAAATAAAATTAAAATAAAAATAAAATAATATTTAGAAAAGATTACAACCATTATTAATATTTCACAGTATAGCATTCAGAAATAAAAAGACAAATGGTTGAATTGCAATTAAACAACGGCTAACAACAACAGGGGACAAACTTTGAGTTCATTTGGTGTCATCACAAGTTACAATGTCAAAGGTGATGGCTTTGTAACTTCAGTTCTAATAATTATTATTGCTAACGGTGTAAGCATTTTGCTTCAGCCCCCGATACTGGCTTTGGCTTAATAATTTTAGTTTGAATACTACTAATTGCTAACAATGTTTTTTTTTGTTGATTAAATGATTTGTTTCTGCTGGTGAAGAAAGCGTTTCCACTCCCAGCTTTGGACTTTTTTCTACTTATTCCATTTGGTGCTATAAACATGAATGGCTCCCACTGTTGTGTTGCTTGTTGGGCCGCATTTCAGGCTGATGATGGCCATGACTTGTGCCCTTCCTCTTTTGGACCCAATCACCTGCAAGAGACAACCCGTGCAAGAACTGTAGTTATGTGTAGGGCACAATGTTCTGTTATGGCAGACTCAGCCTCTCATTTTCAGGGTGAAGAGAAGGAGGAGGTGCAGTCCTCTCACCTTTCTGAAGACGTCTTGTTTTCTTCTGCCCAGAGGTTGGTTAGTTAGGCTGGCAATAGGTTCATGCAAACAATCAGGCGCATGGCTTTGGAGCGCCTGCAGCTGGAAGTTCGGAAGAAGCACCAGGCAAAGTCCGTCTCTGAAAGTGCCTTCTTCAGGCGCAGGCTGACTCTTGCGCCTTTTATTGTTCACCCTCAGAGGAATACTTACAAGAGTTTTCCGGGTCTTGTTGGCTATCCACAATGCTGCTGGAGTTGGCTTGGATTGGATGCCTGCTGTTGAACCTACTATTGCATTACACATTGTGTACACCTGTGAAAGGCTTGCGTCAGAATGTCCGTAGCCCCAATGCAGCGTTACAGGAGTGAATCCAGTAGGCCATTGCAATAATTCAGTTTGGACAAGACAAGAGCCTGAACTAGGATTTGCGAACAGTGCTCAGGTGGGAAAGGTCAAATTTTCCTAATGTTGTAGAGGATGAATCTACATTGGTGCTGGCAACATGACTTGTGATGTTTATCTGATCATCAATTGCCAATATGTTGAATCCAATCTAATCTAATCTAATCTAAAATTACCACCCCCAGATTTTTGGCAGTGCTGGACGGTGTAATGGTTGATGAGCCTAGTTGAATGGAGAGGTTGTGATAGGTCTTTGGGTTGGCTGGAATCACAAGAAGTTATATTTTTGCAAGGTTTAGGTGCAGGTATTGGTAAAGGGAGATGTCACTCAGGCCGAGATACGAGCAGAGACCGTCGGATCATCAGGTTGAAATGACAAGTGGAGGTGTATTAATAGGCAGTAATAGGAAAAGCCATGCTTCTGAATGACCGAGCCAAGGGATCTCATGTATATGAAAAAGAGTAAATGTGCAAGCACAAAGCCCTTTCGCACCCCTGTATTGAGATGTTGGAACTCAGAGAACTCCTTTCTCCATGATACTCTGAATGACCTACCCGAGAGGTGAGACTTGAACCATTGCAACACCCTTTCAGAAACACACATAGCACTGAGAGAAGACAGGAGGATGTGGTGATCCAGTAAGATGAATACAGATGACTTGGATGTTGCCTTTGCCAGTCTCAGGGCGATGACTGAGAGCAGTACAGTTTTGGTGGAATGGCCGCTCTTGAACCCAGACTGGCTGCGTTCCAGTAGGGTTGTTCCATACTCTGGTGACTTTTTGGCCTGTTAACACACAAACGGGTTTGAATGGCTTCTAAAAGTAACTGTCCTCACCTGTGATTGGTTTGCTTTAAATCAGTGTGTGGTTATAAAAGGTCAGTGAGTTTATAGGCTCCTGACAGATCCTTGCATCTCTCATCCTTTGGTGCACTGATGTTTCTGTATTCTGAGTCATGGGAAAAGCAAAAGAATTGTCAAAGGGTCTGTGGAAAAGGTAACTGAACTGTATAAAACAGGAAAGGAATATAAAAAGATATATAAGAAATGCCTTTGAGCAGTGTTCAAAATTAGAGATTCTGTTGAAACCTAACCATGGTCAGGGAGACCAACAAAAATTTTAGCCACAACTGACAGGAAAATTGTTCGGGAAACAAAGAAAAAAAAACACAAATAACTTCAGCTAAAAATACAAGACTCTCCGAAATAAAGTAGTATGGTTGTTTTAAGACGCACAAAAAGGCACTTGAAGAAAAATGCGCTGCATGGTCGAGAAAACTATTACTACACAAATGCCACAAAGCTTTACGCTTACAATACTGCAAACATCATAGAGACAAGCCTCAAAACTTCTGGAACAAAGTCATTTGGAAAGATGGGCGGCAGTAGCTCGACCAGTTTGATCCCCGCCAAACATCATAACATCCCGCTCTCCCCCACAGTTCATACTGTCATTGTGTCCTTGGGCAAGACACTTAACTCACCTTGCCCCCAGTGGTCAGCTGTAACACTGTAAGAGCGCTTTGAGTGCCTGCTAGGTGGAAAAGCACTATATAAATGTGTGTGCATTTGTGAATCTTGTGTGTGCATTTGTGAATCTTGTGTGTGCATTTGTGAATCATGTGTGTGCATTTGTGAATCATGTGTGTGCATTTGTGAATCATGTGTGTGCATTTGTGAATCTTGTGTGTGCATTTGTGAATCTTGTGTGTGCATTTGTGAATCATGTGTGTGCATTTGTGAATCTTGTGTGTGCATTTGTGAATCTTGTGTGTGCATTTGTGAATCATGTGTGTGCATTTGTGAATCATGTGTGTGCATTTGTGAATCATGTGTGTGCATTTGTGAATCTTGTGTGTGCATTTGTGAATCATGTGTGTGCATTTGTAAATCTTGTGTGTGCATTTATCTTTTTTGAGACTCTTTTAGCTCCATAGGTCACAACCATAAATTTTACATTTGTAGAGGAGTCAACAAACCTGTGATGAAAGGTACACCATTCCTACTGTGAAACATGGAGGTGGGCTGCTAATGTTTTGGGGATGTGTGAGCTACAAAGGCACATGTCAAAATTGATGGCAAGCTGAATGCAGCATGTTATGAGAAAATACTGGAGGAATATTTGCACTCATCAGCCCAGAAACTGCGCGTGGAACGATACTTGGACAACAATCCGAAGCACAAGCCCAAGTCAACCTGTCATTGGCTACAGCAGTATAAAGTGAAGGTTCTGGACTGGCCATGTCAGTCGCCTGAACTCAATATCATTGATCCTTTGGCACAGGCTGAACTCAAGTGGCTATCAAGACTGCTTTTCTACGAGTCATTATCTCTACAAAGCAGATTGGTGAGTTGCCCTTTCTGTCAGTCCACATGCCTACGTCTCTCCCACTAGATGTCAAGGTCATCCTCCACGCCTATTGCACAGGAAGTTACTCTCTGCCTTTTGGCTCATTCTACCAGGAACGTATTTACTTCATGGTTAGCTCTGAGAGGGGTTCCACTGGAGACCATATGCGCGCTGCGTCATGGGCTTCTCCAAGCATGTTTGCCAGGTTCTACATGTGAGCGTGGCCACCCCAATCCATTTGGCTTGGTTCTTCTGTCAGAGTCCTCTGGGTCAACTCGATGAGGTATGTACTCAGGATTCCTTGTGACCATGTCGATATTAGTCATTCAGTGCATTGACAGTCATAGAACCGTAGTTACACACGTAACTTTCGTTTGGGTTGTAATTTTGTTTTTGCTTTTAAGTTACACTGTACCTTACATTACTCTGTTTTTAATTCAATCAAAAATGTTTCTTATATTTAATGAAGCCTTTTTTTTGACTCATATATGAATTATTATTTACCTCGCAGGTTCTTGATGAAGTCGTCCAGCTTCATCTTCCTCTCCGGTTTTACGCTGGGGCTGTACAAGTCCGTGTTGAGGAGGATGATGGCAAATGACAGGATGAAGATGGTGTCCGGGTTCTGAAACTGTCGGATGAGAACCGGGTTGCACACGCAGTAACGCTGACTATGGACACACAAAAACCAGTTCAAATCGAACTAAAACCTGTTTCAATAAGTAATAAATCTGGTAAAGCACACCATGCACACTTACACGTGGTCTCAGTTGTTACATAGTGATACAAGAGTGTAACTGACCTGAAGGCCTCCACGAGCCGCTCCACTCTCTGAGCTTCACCCTGGACTTTAATCTGGGCCTGGAACTTCCTCAAGGCTTCGTCTACGTCCATACCCGAGAAGTCCATCTCGTCCAGGACGCACCTGCAACAAGAGACATTGTTTAGACAGGATTTAAAGTGTTCTTAGATGGATCTGAACATGTTTTAATTGAGATAAGATAAGCTTTATTAGTCACATGCACAGTTATACATAGTATAATGTACCTGCAGCCAGTAGGAAAAAAAAAAACACGATGTAAAAAATGAAGATGTATATAAATAAATCAAAACACAGCACTCAAAATATAAAATGTACAATATAAATATGTAAAATATATGTCTATAAGATATAAAAAATAAGGTGCTTAAGTCATCCAGGACATCTTGAAGAAAAGGTAAAAGCAAAAGCATCTGGACTCAGTTTTCAAGGTGAAGACTTTACAGCTGTAATATGTCTCCATGAAATAAGCCATTTTTCTTCAAAAGAACAGAGATGGTGGCCTCTGATTCGTGTTGCCTAGTATTTACGACAGTATTTTGAAACCTAAAATCAAAACAGTTCTACTCTAGAACAATAACAACACCTGAATGTCCCTTGGAATTAGAGGCACGAACGACCTCAAGCAGCTGAAACGCCAACCTGATGGCAACAGGGAGAAGACAGTGTGTCCGGGATGGGTGGGATGTTTGAGAATCTTCTTGGCCCTTAACCTGCAAAGCTGTGTGTAAATGTCTAACCCTGGTGCAGTTTCCAATCCAAATGGTGATGCTCCCACACAAGATGCGCTTGATGGTGCAGATGTAAAAGAGGTAGATTATGATGATTATGATGCGTCTGAAGAGGTAGAGTAACAACACCTGGACAGGTCCTGGTGTTGTTAGATGGTCACTCCCAGGTATTTGAAAGTGTCCACTCTTTCCACATCAGAGCAAACAGATGTATAGTGGATGGAAGTCCCTGTTATGGCCAATGGCCCAGAAACAGGAAGACCCTGTTGCAAACCCCAGACACAGGCAGAAAATTCAAAAACAAAAGTTTATTTACTAACAAAGTAACAAAACCAAAATCCAGGAAACATAATAAACCAAGGCTACAGTGTGAGCATAAATAATCCAGGAATACTAAATACAAGAAGACAGGGTAAGTAACTAGAGTCAAAAAGTCAGAAAGGTTATGGTTTCGTGGATAACTGGCCTTCTTTCTGGGGCCGCCCAGGCCTGCTGAGGGCAGACGGCCTGCATCCTACTGGACATGGTGCTGCCATTTTGTCTAGTAATATAGACTGGTGCATTCGGTGCATTTGACACAAGGAATCTCAGCAGGTCGCAGGAATTAGAGAACCTGCTAGTCATGATAGTGCGGGTGTGGAACTGGATAATGTAGAAGCTTTTAGTTGTCTGGGTTAGGGTTAGGTTAGGGTTGTCGTCAGCAAACCCTAGCGTAGCCTGAGTTAAATACAACAAAAATGTTAAAGTTGAGCCTTGGCAAAACAAATAAAGATTCACTGGCGTTATGGACAAAGAGGGAACGTTTATTTTAATCAGATAATACAACTCCTCAGCTCAGTGTCAGAGTCAAAGCTGAACAACAGCCCTTTATTCTCCAATGAATCCAGAACTGAACCAGGACTGGACAGTTTTCATGTCAGGATTAAAAAGACTCTAGCTCGGAGAAAAGTGAGGATGTCTAATAATGTGGTGAGTTGTACATTTGTCTGTCAACTTCTTTATTCTGTCGTAGGTTGTTAAGTATTGACTGTTTTGTCGCATATTTGACCTCATTTACAAACAACGTGAGTAATTAGCTCACACTATTCACGTTCATTTGAACCCAACACACGTTCATTTGGGTGATTAAAAACAGAAAGGTGTGAAAGGTTTGGAGATGAGTGACATGGTTTAAGTCTTCCTTAAGTTGTGTCAGTTTCTGTCTGAATACTAAATCCTGTTTCAGAACTAATCATAAGCATTTTAAATAAAATTTTGCCCCACACGGGAAAAATATAGGAAATAAATATTTCTATTCTAAATTTTGAAAATGTTTAAAGATGAACCTGCAAATTAAACAATAACAGTTAATTATTGTCAACAGATAATGCTAAAGAAATGCTCAGTGCATTTTCCTTGTTCCTGTTGTTTTCAGAGGAATGACAACAGAAAGAGATGAATTATGACTACATCTTTGTCATATTTGTTTAACAAATATGTTTTGGCTTGATTTGATGATTTTGTATTTAAAATGTTCTCACACATGTATGAAGGAGTGTTAGGCATTATCTGCAGGATTCCAGGTTGTTGTCAATAAACCACCAGGTCCTGAGCTTTAGCCTCTTTTGATTTTGTATTTTTTTTCCTTTTGTCTGTGAGATGTGTTTGATGAAAGCTAAACACTCAAACATCCTCCTCATGGAAACAAAGGATAAAATACAGAAAACAGTGGATTATCAACATTCATCTCCAATTTGTTTAAGAGGCTGTAGGTGTGGAATAAATGAGACTTTACTTAAAGAATTATATTGAAACTCATATTCTTTTATTAAAATTTTCCGGACCCCTCAGAGTGAGGAAAGTTAACTAAGCGGACCTTGGCTGATTTTAATTGATTTTAATATAATATACCTCATTGTCATGTTCTATCTAGACATGTTATATTTAACTTTAAGTAAAGAAAAAATAATAATAATAATATTGTGACATTTGTTTTCCCTTCAGTATCGAAAATGGTATCGAATATCAATATTTTTGAAGGTATTGTATCGAAGTTAGAAATTCCAGTATTGTGACAACACTAGTCTGTAACGGTGCGCAGTCAACAGAGACTCCAGTTTTTTGCCATAGCGGAGTTTAGCCTCCTTCACTGCTCTATAAACACTGTAGGACGCAGCCTTGTAATCAACATGTAATCCATGTTCCCAGAGACAACCGGCAAGTTGAAAGCAGTGGTGCAGAACTGCAGAGATTTGCGGTCAGATTTGTCCACCCACAGCTTCGGGTTTGGAAAAGTCTTGATCATTTTCTTCAGCATAGTTTTCTAACCAACTTTTTCAATTAATCTCACGACCGCTTTCCGTAAACTGATTGCTGTGACGCCCAACCTGCTGGGAAACATGTCCCAGTCAGCTTAATCCAGCGCTCCCTGCAGAGCGTCTTCTGATTGCTTCAACAACAACAACAACAACAAACTTTATTTATAAAGCACTTTAACACTACCGAAGTAGACCAAAGTGCTGTACAGAAAGAAGAAGATTACACAAAATGTCAAATTCAAGTGATAAAAGCCAAGGAAAAGAGGTGGGTTTTTAAAAGAGATTTAAAATGAGACATTGAAGTGGCCTGTCTAATGTGCAGTGGCAGGCCATTCCACATTTTTGGTGCAGCCACCGCAAAAGCACGATCCCCTCTTAATTTAAGCCTTGTTTTGGGCACTTTCAGGAGCAGTTGATCAGCTGACCTAAGAGAACGGGTGGGAGTATATGGAATAAGTAGCTCAGACGAGCTGCAGCGTTCTGAACCAGCTGCAGACGTGCAACAGAAGACCCACTGACCCCCAGATACAGAGCATTACAGTAATCCAGCCGGGTAGTAACAAAGGCATGTATTACTGTCTCAAAATGTTGCCTTTGAAGAAAAGGCTTTATTTTGGCCAACTGTCTCAATTGGAAGAAACTGGATTTAACCACAGCCCTGATCTGACTGTTGAGCTTAAGGTCAGGGTCCATTTTAACCCCTAAATTTGTAATGGTTGGCTTGATGTACTGAGCCAAAGCACCCAACTCAACAGAACGGGTCCTAGTGGTGTCACCAAAAATCATTACTTCCGTTTTGTTTGCATTAACACTTAAAAAGTTTACAGCCATCCAGGCCTTTATATCCTCAAGACACTCCAACAGCGGTCTAACAGTGTCATTCTTTTTAAGAGGCACGTAGATCTGACTATCATCCGCATAACAGTGAAATGACCACCATGCTTCCTAATTATTGAGCCAAGTGGCAGCAAGTAGAGAGAGAAAAGCAGAGGGCCCAAAACTGACCCCTGTGGGACTCCACAGGAGATGGGTGCAGAGGAGGACTCAAAGTTCTCGTAACTAACACAGAAAGTCCTACCTTCCAAATAGGACCTGAACCATTGAAGTGCGATGCCCTTTATGCCCACCCAGCTCTCCAAACGAGAGATCAGAATTTTGTGGTCCACAGTGTCAAATGCAGCAGTTAAATCGAGAAGTACAAGAACTACGCACTCTCCAGCATCAGTAGCTAAATACATATCATTAAAAACCTTCAGAAGAGCAGATTCTGTGCTGTGTAGAGATTTAAAACCAGATTGGAACACTTCAAGAATATTGTGGTCTTTTAAAAAAGCCATTAATTGGCTGCAAACAATTTTTCTAGAATTTTAGAAATAAAAGGAAGTTTTGAAATAGGCCTGAAATTTGACAAATCTGCTCGATCCAGACCTGACTTTTTGATCAGGGGATGCACTATTGCATGTTTAAAACTCTCAGGGACCACACCTGAGGATAGACTGCTGTTTACAATTTCAACAACCGTTGGCCCAAGAGTAGAAAAAACCTCCTTAAACAATCGAGCAGGGACAGCATCAAGTGGAGAACCTGAGGGCTTTAGCTTACTAACATTTTCATGTAACACAGACAAAGACACAGGCTCAAACTCATCAAAAACAGCAGTGCAGAGAACAGAGACTGAGGGGTCATAGGCAGAAGGTGAGATCAGAGCCCTAGTGGAAGAGACCTTATCATTAAAAAAGCTGAGAAAGTCTTCACAGAGCGCCGGGGAGGCATCAACACAGACAGGAACATTAAGAACTGAATCTATTGTTTTAAATAAAACACGGGGCTTATTACAGTTTGACATTATTATCTCGGAGATGTGTTTCATTTTAGCATCTTTCACAGTTGTCTGATACTGATGCCAACAGTCCCACAACATTTGAAAAGAAACTTGCAGTTTGTCCTTTTTCCACTTGCGCTCAGCTCTACGACAGTTGCCCTAACAGCACGAACAGTGTCATTCATCCATGGCTCGGATTTAGTTTTTGGGTGCCTGAGTCTCATAGGAGCCACAGTATTTAAAACCGTTTGGCAGCTGGAATGCAACCAAGAGCTTAGCTCCTCTGGGTTATTGCGTAGTTTTCCAGGTATACTGAAATGCTGACTGAAAACAGATGAGAATTGAGCGGCAGTGGAGGGGTTAATAACTCGACAGGGCAGCAGCGCGACGCTTAAATGTAGTACTGCAAGAGAGAGGAATCTCAAACAATATAGGCATATGGTCAGAGAAAGCTAAATCGCTGACTTCTAGGTTAAAAATAGACAGACCGGATGATAAGACAAGATCGAGTGTGTGCCCACGTTCATGTGTGGGTCCAGACACAGACTGCTTGAGATTAAATGAGTCGATAAGGTGGAGAAAGTCCGATGCCATAGGGCTCTCAGGGCAACAGACATGTACATTAAAATCCCCAATAATGAGGACGCGGTCATACTTAGGCATAACATCAGCCAGGAAAACAGAAAAGTCATTGATAAAATCCTTGTTATATTTAGGAGGCCGATAGACCACTGCGATTAACACTATGTGAGAACGACGACCCAGCTCAAATAAACTCAGTTCGAAGCTGCCTGATGCTGATGATAGCGACAGCTGTTTACATTTGTAGACGTTCTTATAAACAGTTGCTATACCTCCACCTCGTCCGACATTCGGGGAATTTAAATAGCTGCAATCATGCGGTAGAAGTTCAGAGAAAACGCTGGACTCACCGACACTCAGCCACGCCTCAGTCACACAGAGAAAATCCAATCCCGATTTGTGAAAAATTCCTTTAAAATGAAAGATTTATTTGCTAGAGATCTAGCATTAACTAGGGCAAACTTGGAAGGAGCCGGCAAATCCACAGTAATGTCCATTGGAGAAACCCGGCACAGAATCCGCAGGTCTCGTAATTCACTCCACGTTGGCGGCGAGGGCGAGGAGAGCAAGGTGCAGGGCTGGAACGCCTCATCCAGGCCGACGACAGGTACCAGCCAGGCCCCAATCGGGTCCAATGATCGGCGAGAAATTAGGCGGAGCCCGCTGGCACTTGACCCAGGAACGCATGGAAAGGTGCGCAGGGCAAACTTTCATCCTCACCAGTCGCCCACTACGCTTTTCCTCGACGACAATGACGCTTACGCCGTTGATGTAAAGCCGGAAAATTGGAGAGGTAAGCTGGAACCTCCGATAGGAATGGGGGCAATGTCCTGTGTCCACTATGCTCAAATTGGATGAGTTTATTGGCAGAAAGTCAAATACTTAGTAAAGCTTGGAGATCATACACCAGTAAAGAGTCGACATTTTGAGCAACGAACAAAACAAACAGCTCCGGTATCACCTGTCCTCAGATATCCTGGTGAACTTCTATCGCTGTGCAATAGAAAGCAATTACCTTTTCTTAGAAAAGGTAAAAAGGTTTGCCAATGACAGTGCAAAAGCTAAAGGTATTACTAAAAGGATAATGGAATTTATCGCATTGGATGATCAACTATTCTCTGTTGTAAAGGATGTTGGATTTCGCAGGCTTATAGACCATATTGAGCCCCGTTGCACCATCCCTAGTAGATGGCATTTCTCAGACGTGTGCATACCTGAGATGTATAACGTCGTTTCAACTAACGTCCCATGAGCCCCACTAGTATGCTGAGTTTAACTGCACAGTGGATCGACACAGATTTCAAGCTACAAAAGATTGTGCTTCACTCACAAGAGTTTTAAGGGTCCCATACAGCTGTAGCCATATCCGAGGCATTCGCCAACATGTTTGACACTTGGCGTATCGACCGATCTAAAGTACATGCGGTAGTCAGTGACGACGCAAGAAATATGGCTAAAGTCATGGAAGATAGCAATCTGAAAGGCATAATTCATCTGGCAGTCAACGAGGGATTGTTGAATCAACGCAGTATAGCAGATGTGATAGCGATAGGCAGGAAAATTGTTGGCCATTCTAAACATTCACCGCTTGCCTATGTGCGCCTACAATCTATCTAAGAACAGTTCGGAATGCCACAAAAACGTTTCCAACAAGATTTGAGCACAAGGTGGAACAGTACATATTATACGCTGGAAAGACTTTTTGTGCAAAAGCGAGCCTTGGCTACATACATAGCAGATCATGACCTGCCCGCGACATTCACCGCATACCAGTGGGTGTTAATCGAGAACGTTCTCTCTCTTCTCGCCCCCTTTGAGCAGATAACAAAAAAGATAAGCTCATTTGATGCATCTGTGGCAGACGTCATACCCTTACTTGCAGCACTAAAGCTTCTTTTAAACAAAGAGGCTGAAACAGACCACGGAGTAAAAACAACTAAAAGTGCGCTCTTAGAAGCTGTCAGCACACGATTTAGACAGGCGGACTCAGAACCCCTGTACTGCATCGCAACTTTGCTTGATCCACGATATAAAGATCATTACTTGGATGTGGGGAAAAATATGCACACACAAGAAATGATCCAGGCCGAGTTGGATTTGGGAAAGCGGATAGGTGATGGAGACGGTCAGGTGATGCACAGCGCAGGAGATGAAAACATTGCAGAGAGTAAACGGGCTCGTACTACAGATGAGCCGTTCACAGTCTCGCTGTCTGACATGTTCGATGAGATCCTCCAAGAGAATAACCCATTTGCAAGACAGAGGACAAGCTCGACCACTCAACAGTTAGATGGGTATCTCTCAGAAGTCCCCATCCCCAGGCGCAATAACCCTCTCGAATTTTGGAGGACCAATCAAGGCCGCTTTCCCAACCTGGCGCAGATGGCACGCAGGTAGGCTACTTATATAAGAAATTAATTTTTAGATTTTATTTATATTTTGGATTATGGTAACACTTTATAAGTAGTTTCTTTTTAACATTAACTAACAATGAAAAACCCTTATTATAAGCATTTATTAATCTTAATGTTAACATTTACTAATACAGTATTAAAATTAAGTATCACATTTGTCATTTTTAAATTATAAAGTATCAAAAGTGGTAGGCCTATTTGTTAAAATTGTTAATCCACTTATACTATTCATCATTCATTCATTCATTTTCTACCGCTTTGTCCCATTAGGGGTTGCGGGTGACTGGAGCCTATCCCAGCAGCTTTGGGCCTGAGGCGGGGTACACCCTGGACAATGGCCACTTAGTCACAGGGCTGACATTTAGAGACAGACACTGACAGACAATCATTCACTCTCACATTCATTCACTAGGGACACTTTAGAGTTGCCAATTAACCTATACATACATGTCTTTGGACGGTGGGAGGAAGCCGGAGTACCCGGTGAGAACCCACGGTAACACGTGGAGGACATGCAGACTCCTCACAGAAAGACCGGAGTCGGCCGAGAATGTTTGAGCCGGCCGGGTTTTGAACTCACGACCTTCTTGCTGTAAGGCAGGAGTGCTAACCACTCTGCCACGTGCACCCCACTTATACTAACATAAACTAAATATTTTTTATTATCTTACATTAACAAAGATTAATAAATACCATGATCATTGTTAGTTAATGCAATAATGTTAACAAACATTGTAAAGTGTTACTACCTATATTTTATATTATGTATTTTATGAAAATTTAACTATTTTCAGTGTAGTAAAATAGTAGGCCTACACTGGGTTTCAACCATTTCATTACCTTGAAGACATTGTTCGTTTGAAATGAGCAAGTGTCAGAAAACTGCAATAAAATTTTCAATTATTCTGCTGGTACTTGTCTGCTCCATGCACAAGCACCGACAGTGAGAGACTGTTTAGTGCTGCATCTAATGTCATCGATGAGAAGAGGAACCGACTTTCATGTAGCAGAGAAGCTACTTTTCATAATGAAGAACCTGCCACTTTTCCTGAAGAAGTAGGCTAAGTAGGCTTATGTCTAGGACAGTTATTCATTTTTTGTGGGTTCATCCACATTTTTTGCACTACTCAAGTCACATTTGTTGTTGTAGACATATAGAGTTGCATTCTTTCAGCAGTCAGTTATAGGCCTAACATAGGCTATTCAAGAAGGGGGGCTTTAAAGATGGCCAAATATTTATTTTTACTAATTTATTTATTTTAAGTTATATTGTGCTTTGTTTGTATAATATTTGCTGGAATGTTCAAAAATGCTCAGTGTTAAATAAATACTTTGAAATTGTATTTTGGTTATTTGATTTATTTATCTAAAAGCAACACAAAATAGTAAAAGGTAATTTTTAATTATTGTAATGGTGAAAAAATTGACAAAATAAATGGAAAAAAATCAAAACACCACATTCGGTTTTCAGCCTTTGGCCAAGAATTTCATTTCGGTGCATCCCTAAAAATTACTTCTATAATATAATATATTTCTGCCTTCTGTTTATAGCTCACTATGTCATTATATATACCAATTTTATCATTTCTGTTTATAGCAATAGCCATCTGTATATTATTGTATAGTATGTACATATCCATCTGCAAATTACTTTTCCATACTAACTTATTTATTTAAGCAATACTGAATATCTTGCACTTGCTGCTATTGCACTTCTGGTTAGACCTAAACTGCATTTTGTTGCATTGTACTTGTACATGTGTAATGACAATTAAATAGAATCAATCTAATCTAATCTAATCATCAGGCATACTCCACCTCCTAGTGATTTTCCCGACTCGTTCTGTCCATGTGATGAACTGTGAAGAACTCTGCCAGTTGAACGCCGTGGTCCGGTACAAGAGGGATAAGCCATGTCTCAGTGAAACAGAAGATGTTGCAGTATGTTCGCGTGCATGAGTTCGTCCAGCTTGTTCTCCATAGACATGACATTAACTTGCAGAACACTAGGCAGCGGCATATGGGGTGTTCTACACCTCAGCCTGTCCTTTACACCACCTCTTTTCCTCGAGCCCTTCTGCGTGACCTGGGACCCTCGCATCCTCCCTTGTTTGTGTCAGCCTCTTGACACAAAATGTCGAGGCCAAGCTGGTCAGGAGGAAAGTTTTCTATGATATAGTTTGAGTATTACAATATGTAGGAGTGTTCCTCTGTCATAAGTGATAAGACAGATGGCAGGCAAACTTAATAGGTACTTTTTTTAAAAGTACTATATACAAAAAGTGTCGGCGCAGGTAAGAAGGCAGCTTGCATCACCGGCACCATCTTGAAAATCATGGATTTTAGATGGATTTTAAACATCTTTTAGATTAATTTGAACAGTTTTATTTGGAAATCTGGCAAACCGTCCGGCGCCTCGGGAGGGGGAAGCAGTGCCCTGCCAACACTGTTTACAGTGGAGGTTGGAATCTGCTGACCTCAACTGGGGACATTGTTGGACGGTGGAAGGTATACTTCGAGGATCTCCTCAACCCCACCGACACGTCTTCCTAGAGGAAGCAGAGGTCGAGGGCTCAGAGGTGGCAAGCCACCGGGGGTGGATGAGATACGCCCTGAGTACCTCAAGTCTCTGGATGTTGTAGGGCTGTCTTGTTTGACACGCCTCTGCAACATCGCGTGGTATTTGGGGACAGTACCTCTGGACTGGCAGACCGGGGTGGTGGTCCCTCTTTTTAAGAAGGGGGACCGGAGGGTGTGTTCCAACTACAGAGGGATCACACTCCTCAGCCTCCCCGGAAAAGTCTATGCCAGGGTACTGGAGAGGAGAATGCGGCCGATAGTCGAACCTCAGATCCAGGAGGAACAATGCGGTTTTGGTGCCGGTTGTGGAACACTGGACCAGCTCTAGAATCCTCTCCAGGGGCTGGAGGGTTTATGGGAGTTTGCCCAACCAGTCCACATGTGCTTTGTGGATCTGGAGAAGGCATTCGACTGTGTCCCTCGCGGTGCCCTGTGGGGGGTGCTCTGGGAGTATGGGGTACGGGGCCTTTTGCTAAGGGCTATCCGGTCCCTATACGACCGGAGCAGGAGCTTGGTTCGCATTGCCGGCAGTAAGTCAGACCTGTTCCCGGTGAATGTTGGACTCCAGCAGGGCTGCCCTTTGTCACCGGTCCTGTTCATTATCTTTATGGACAGGATTTCTAGGCGCAGCCAGGGGCCGGAGGGAGTCTGGTTTGGGGACCACAGGATTTCGCCTCTGCTTTTTGCAGATGATGTTGTCCTGTTGGCTCCATCAAGCCAGGACCTTCAATGTTCACTGGGACGGTTTGCAGCCGAGTGTGAAGCGGCTGGGATGAGGATCAGCACCTCCAAGTCTGAGACCATGGTTCTCAGTCGGAAAAGGGTGGCTTGTCCCCTTCAGGTTGGTGGAGAGCTCCTGCTTCAAGTGGAGGAGTTCAAGTATCTCGGGGTCTTGTTCACGAGTGAGGGAAGGAGGGAGCGTGAGATCGACAGACGGATTGGTGCAGCTTCTGCAGTGATGCGGTCGATGTACCGATCTGTCGTGGTGAAGAAGGAGCTGAGCTGTAAGGCAAAGCTCTCGATTTACCAGTCGATCTACGTTCCTACTCTCACCTATGGTCATGAAGTTTGGGTCATGACCGAAAAAACAATGACCGAAAAAACAAGATCCCGGATACAGGCGGCCAAAATGAGCTTTCTCCGCAGAGTGGCAGGGCGCTCCCTTAGAGATAGGGTGAGGAGCTCGGTCACTCAGGAGGAGCTCAAAGTAGAGCCGCTGCTCCTTCACATCGAGAGGAGCAGCTGAAGTGGCTCGGGCATCTGTTTCGGATGCCTCCCTGACGCCTCCCTAGTGAGGTGTTCCGGGCATGTCCCACCGGGAGGAGACCTTGGGGAAGACCTAGGACACGCAGGAGGGACTATGTCTCTCGGCTGGCCTGGGAACGCCTCGGTATCCCCCCGGAAGAGCTGGAGGAAGTGTCTGGGGAGAGGGAAGTCTGGGCTTCTCCTCTTAGACTGCTGCCCCCGCGACCCGGCCCCGGATAAGCGGTAGAAGATGGATGGATGGATGAATAGATGGAGTTTTATTTGGACTATACCTAGTTAAACAAAAACTAGACATGGTTTTGGGCCTTGTTTTAGACCTATTTCAGACTGGTTTATACCTGGTTTTATCAAGTTTTAAATACTTACTCTAGGACGTCCTTGTTGAACTGCTGTCTACTTCCCAAAAACTCCCCGATCATCTGACGACTCAGGCCTTTTCTTTCTAGGATGAAATGAGCGATGCCAAGAGGAGAGTCTGATACAAAGCCGCGTTCAATCAGGTACTGCACCCCTTCTCCGGCTTCCTGTTCAAGCAGGAAACACATAATTAAAACAGGAAACACATCAGAAGGACATGAAACGCATCATCAACCAAAGAACACAGATAAACAAGGCAAAAATCTGTTCATCTTACCGGAAATTTTATACACATAAATCCAAATTTAATAAAGTTTATAATTTGGTCATTTGAACCATTGTTGAAATTACTTTAAAATGAATAACACTTACAACCCTTGCAAACCAAAATCTAAATAAAATACATTTACGCTGATCTGAAAAATGTAAAATGCCCGTCTCTAAAAGCGTTGCTAAAAAGAACTCACTTGTTGAATAGGTTGAGTCCAATGCGGTACTGCCGTCTCTGAACCATGTCGTTGTTAAACGCAGGTGAGTCCCAGGTGTGTCTGCTCTCCCTCTGATAGGTCAGTTTCCCTGAGGCCGTCCCCTGGCCCAGTGAGTGTTCCCATTGGCTGGCTGTCGGGAGGAAGACCCAGAGCTGTGATTGGCCGTTGTTGCGTCCTCATTGGAGTTGGTGGTTGCTGATTGGACACTGTCATTGTCTCCGTCTGAGGACAGCAGTGGGTGAGGAGAGGTGGGGGCTCGGGGCAACACTGGGGAGGCAGAGCGGGCATCTGGGAGGGCAAATGAGATAGAGGGAGCATCTGAGGGGTCAACTGCGGGGCAAATGTTGGAACTGGGGTCGCTCTGAGGAAAACTGTGGACCTGATGTGTGGCAAAGTGAGCCTGCGGGTAGGCCTGTGGGTGATTTTGGGGTGACTATGGACCTGGGGGTGAGTCTGAGGGTGGCTGTGGACTTGGTGGTGGCCATGACCCTGATGTAGGGGCAGAAGGGGCCTCTGTTGGGGCAAGTTTAAGGAAATGTGGCTTTTGTTGGAGGCAGGTGTGGAGCGGTTCAGGGAAGGATGGGTTGGTCTGCGGCAGAGTTTGGGGGCAGCTCTGAGAGCAGGTGTGGGGAGGAGCTGGAAGGGAGTCTGGGGAGAGGGGATGGAATCCATGGACCAGGTTCTGACTGTAGACCTGGTTTTGGGCGTACCCATGGTTGTGGAGGTCATGCGACCCATATGGCAGGTGCTGCAGCTGGCTGTAGGGGTGCTGTGCTGCAGGTGGGGCAGGAGGGGGTGAGGCAGGGGTGAGGGGGCAGGGCGCGAGCTGATGGCAGGGCCAGCGGAGGCATGACACAGCTCGGGTCTGACCCTGGGGCTGGTTCTGATTGGGTTTGTGTTTGATGGTTCCTTGAAGAGACTCGGTATCAGTGGAG
This sequence comes from Neodontobutis hainanensis, assembly GCA_024349245.1. NCBI lineage: Eukaryota > Metazoa > Chordata > Actinopteri > Gobiiformes > Odontobutidae > Neodontobutis > Neodontobutis hainanensis. The sequence goes on from JALDNG010001245.1 coordinate 52,538, forward strand.
TCTCCTTCACCTTGAGTCTCCTCCTCATCTTCCTCAGGGCTGTCCTCCTCCTCACCCGCCGTCTCACCCCCAGTTTCACTTCTGACCTCCCCCTCTGCCCCGCGGTCCACAGTCTCCAGCTCGTAGACCAGACGCCCAATAGAACCACGCTCAGACCTGGACAACATGAGGGAGACAAGTTTAAGTTTTAGATTCAATGGTTTAATGGTTCAGCCAGAATTTAAACAGGTTTCAGCTTGTTTTGAACAAGTTCTAAATGGTAGATCTCTGGAAGGGGTGCTGGATGCATCGTTTAAGTACAAAAGCGACACCTGGAGGAACGACCCTGATCTGAATCTGAGCTGGCTCCAGGAATCCGAGGATAGACTTTGTGGTGGTTTCCTCCCACCTCTGACCATATGTCTATGACTCTCAAGTGATTAGAGGTGCTGAACTGGAGTGAGCTGGATCTGATGGAAGAGAAACTTCTCAAACCCAAACAAACTGTGAGGGCCTGTGGGGTTCAGAGTCAGACCAGATCCTGGGACGGAGTCTGAGTGGACCATTCTAGGTTTCATTGTCAACGCGGCTCAGAGCTGTGGACATAAGGATCTGGAATCTGCAGTGATAATCCCCGAACTCAGTATTGAACACTAAAAATAAGTGATGCAGCTGAAAAAGTAATTTTCTGGGACTGAGACAAGGACCAGACCAAATGGACTGTGGTGGTTCTGCAGGCAAAAACTCGGATCTGGGAGGAATTTGTTGAGACCATGTATCATAACTTTTGATTGGCCTCAAAGATATTCTGTCAAACTTCGTGGATCTGAGCCTCTGCAACAATGTGTGGAGGTCGGGACAGTGCCTCTGGGCTCAAACTAAGGTGGTCTCTCTGAATAAGAAGGAGACCAGAGGTGAATTCCAACTACAGGGTATGACACTCCTCAGCCTCCAGAAAAGTCTGTCGGGCTGTCCCGTGTAACGAAGCAGGAGCCTGGTTCACGGTTTATTGGTAAACTCCTACTGTCACTTTTAGATGTGAGTCAGGACCAAATCACATACAACTATCTGAACTGAGTTCCCTCCTCAAGGTGCTAGATGGAATGGAATGAACAGGCTTGAGAACATTTCAAACAGGTTTCATTTGGATTCCACCAGGTTTTTGATATATATATAGATAATATTTTGTTCATCAAAAGGTACTCACCGGTCACTCATGTCCACGGAGCTGTCGCTGGGCGGTTCGATGGTGAGGACAGGCAAGTGACCCATTGTGGCACCGCCTCTGGAACTACAGCGGCTTCCAGCATTGTCTTCATGGTCTCCAGACCAGAACTCTGTATCAGAACTTGAGCCGGGCCCTAGAGAGTGGCGGTAGACTGGGTACTGTTCCTCATCCTGGTCTGGGCTGTCCTCATCAGGGGTGTCCTCAGGGGTGTCCTCAGGGGAGTCCTCGGGACTGTCCTCGGCCTGGCCTGGGTCCTGGGAGTCCTCAAGTCCAGACTGGGACTGACAAGTCAGGGACTCATCCATGGAATCAGCCAAAGATGTCACCTTTAAAGACACAGAAGATAGACACACTTTAAAACAAAAAATTACTATGAAGTCGGCTGCATCTGGGAATGGACTAAAGAAAATATAAAAAGCATTTTTGAGAAATGTTTTTTTTAAGAAAAAAATAGTTTGTTAAAACCCAGCACAGTGTACAAAACTAAGGAAAGGAATTGTTTTTTTTGGGTGGGGGGTTTGGAAGAAAAGGAATAGATAGAAAGGAAGTAGAATTTAGTATTTATCAGTTAGATGTTAACGGAAAAGTTTTTTCAGGCGTTTTTTTAAAGATGGCTACAGAATCTGCTGATCTTGTAGGAGCAGTTAGATCACCAATGTAGAACAGATCCAGAGAAAGTACAGATCACAAAGATCTGGCAGGTACATAGGTCTGTATTAGCGAGTGAAGATATGAGGGTGTGGAACCAGTAGTGGTCTTGTAGGCCAAGAGCATAGCTTTGAACTTGATGCGGGCGTCAACCAGGAGCCCATGTAACTTAATGAAGAGAGGAGTTATGTGCGCTCTTTTCGGTTCAATGAAGACCGTCCAAAAAACAGGACTGTCACCAAAGTCACCTTTGAGACATAAATTTTTTTTTCTTCAACTGTAAACAAGATCCTTTGGAAACTTGGCATCAGAATGGGATTTGTTACTTGGCGAACTGCTTTGGAAATGGACTTTTTCATGACTTTTGAAAGGGAAATACAATTTGTCCAGCAATACTTTATCTGTTATCTCCAACTGTGGTCATTTCTCAGAAGTGCCATGTTTTTTTCCACGCTAACTGAACTGGAAAAGTTGCTACATGATGGTGGAGCCTATAGGTTTAATTTGCAAAGGTGCATTCTTTGTTGAATGTCCTAAGACAGGTTTGTAAAGGTCTAGAGAGAGGTGGGAATCAGACTTAAATATAAAAGTTGAAGACCACCTCTGGTTAGAGCTGTGTCAGGACAGTTACCTGAGATCTGAGCCAAACCAGGCAGTGCTCTGCTCATGGACTGCCTGACTAAAACGGAGTCGTTTTTCCCCGTCCACTGTTGCGGCCGCCTGCCATCTATGGTGTGTTCATATCAAACACACCGACAGTGGTTCTCAACTAGTCTGAGCTTGAACATTTACTTGTGACATACTATCACCAAAAAAAAGTCATTGTAATGGACTCCCTGGTCCTGACCCCAGAGCCTCTGCTGTGAATGTCATACCGTCTTGGAGAAAGAGTTGTCCAAATCTGCGCTGACCTCTGACCCGTGCTGACCTGCTGACCCTTGACCCTGAGCCGGTCGCTCCTCAAACGAGTACTGTTCACAAAAAATGTTTGTTCATAAATTACTTGTACAATAAACACAGCTCACAGCTGTAAATAACCATCATTAATTTTTATGTCTTATTCAAAAACAAAACAAAGGGAAAAAACACGTCAGGTTTTGTCCATTTTGCACCGTTTTGTTGCTGAGTTGAACCCAAACACTGGTGTATAACTCTACCTGGGACCTCATGTTGGTGAGGATGATGCGGCGTGTCATGCGACTCTCTGAGGCAGAGCTGCGCAGTCTCTGGAAGTTCTTCCTCATGCGATACTGTCTAAACGCTGTCTGAATAGTCCTCGCTGCTCGACGACACACAAACTGACCACCGTACTTCCTCTCCAACATCTCCACCTGGAACAAAAAAAGTTCAGAAGAAGCTGAGCAGGTTAATAAGGGATCCTAAGAGGGTTTAGAAGGATTTAAATATGTTGCAGCAGGGTTTACTCAAGTTTACTCGGCATTAAAACTGACCGTCTTGTCCTGCAGGTCCGTGGACAACTCGTAATCCTCGTCCTGGTTCCTCAAGGCCAGACTGGCCGGCTGCAGTCTGCGTTGGGCCCATGTCATAGTGGGACCTGTAGGAGACACTGGGGACACCGGACCCTGGACCTGGGACAGTTCAATGAAGAATGGACCAGAACAGTCTAAATGTTTCATCAATAAAACCACTGCAGTCAGAAGTCTTTGTGATACATTGAGCTGTGGTTAAAGCAGACGTCAGGTTCACCTGGTATGAAGTGTCTCATCTGTCAATTAAAGCCAAAAAACTAAAACACAACTTTTAAGAAAGGATAATTGCAACAAACATCCGTTTGTGTCAGAAATTTTTACTGGTTCAGCTGTTGGTCAGTGTTAGTCTGGTCCAGGTGAGTGTTACCTGTGAGGGCCTGTGGGCAGAGTCGTAGGGGTCACATGGGTCACAGGAGCGGGACAAAGAGCTGTTGCGCAGCCGCTGGGGCAGGGGGCTGTTGCCATGGTGATGGTAGGAAGAGGAGAACGAGGAGGGGTCGACAAAGGGCGTCATCGAGGCATCGGAGCCGTGGCCCTGGTCCGGACTAAAGACACATTTAATAAACTTAAATAAACATTTAAACTCACATAAACACAATAGAACAGCCTGGTGCCATATTATCCACAGTGCCTCTACTGTAATTAAACCTGGTACCGTATTCCTAGAGGCTTCTCTTCAGATCTGTGCCCCTGTGTTCACACTCTGTGTTCGGTTCAAACAGATTCTGGTGGTTGCTCTGTGAGTGAGGTTCACTTCAATAAATGTTAATGCTGCAGATGAACCTTAGAGTCACAAACCTCCAAGATACTCTTCAGAATAGTCTCGGAGTGATTTCTACTGAACTCTAGTACAGTTTGACTAAAATGTGAACCCCCTAGACCATAGACAAGCCCAAACAAGAAGAGCCTTATAAATTAGCCCCCCCCCAAAAAAAAAAAATAATCAGGCAACATTTAATTTTCCAGAAAAAAAAAAAAAACAAAACACTCAGAACAATATTGTCCAACTAAACAAAAAATAGTGGTGCACGTGGCAGGGTTATTATTACACAATGAAGGTTGTTAGTTCAAACCCCAGACAACCGGTCTGTATGGTTTAACTCTGAGGTTGTCTCTGTGTCTGTGGGCACTGTAGCTACAGTGTGATTATCTATGTTGTTCTTGGGGCAGACAGAGTCAGAGCTTGTCCCAGAGGGTTTTTGTTCGAGGCCTGAGGCTCTGCTCTGAACTGGTTTCACTGAGGCTCCAACGTTGCCTGGTTCTGTTTCAGAGGATTACACTGGTTTTACATGGATTTAACCTGGTTGTAGAGGGACTTGAAGAGGTTTTAAAAGTATCTTAAGTTGGATTTATTACTCTTTGTAAATGGTTTATTGGTGTGACCTTGCATACCTAACCCTCATCACTGAGGTCAGAGGTCATAGTACAGATACCACAACCACACCAAGTCCAACATTAAAGTCCAGTCTTTAGTAAAAGTGTGATGTAACTTATTTTCTTGCAGCAGGCATACATTTGGAGAAGCAGACAGGAGCAGCGACTAATACAACCACATTTACTAAAGACTGGAACAAGTCTAGACCAGTACCAGACTGTGGACCATGGACTGAGACTAACATCAAACAGAACTAATCCAGTTCTTAGATGCACTAATAGTATAGTTTATCTGTCTAAATATAAAGACCACAAATAGGACTAAACCTGGACTAGACCAGGAATAAACCAGGACAAGCCCAGGACATTTTTTTTTTTTTTTTATAAAACCGATGAGGCCTGTGTAAATATGCAGCACTGTCACCTGACCCCATGCTAAAAACCTGATTCAAGTCCATACCTGCTCTCTGTCTGGTCCAGTTCAGTCTTAGTCCGGGTCTGGTACCACTGAGAACAAAGCAGGTGTTCACCTTAATCCAGTCCAGTCTAAACCCGTCTCATCCGCACCTGGTTCTAGATCTGGGCCCGTGTCGCAGTCACAAACAACACCGCGCGGCAGGAGGCGGCACCGCGCCACAAACAGGAGCGATACTGCAGCGGAAGAGCAGGACTAAACCCAGACCAGCACTAGGATTAGAACCAGCACTAGGACTGGACCAGGACTTGAACTGGGCCAGGTTTGAAGACGGTTGACGAGTTTGATTTGACGAGTGAGAATCAAAACCAGTAAACAGCACACCCTCTAAAAGGGTTTACCCCGGTTCTAACGGGATTTAACGGGATCCAAAGGCTCTGACAACTCTAGATCTGGTCTCAATGAGTTGGACCCGATGTAGACCCGGCTTAGACCAGGTTTTGGCTGGATTTAAACCGTGCTTTGGCTCGTTTTTATCAGAACAGTCGCGTGTTGTTTACACCTTCTTCAGACCTGCTCTGTACCTGGTTTAGGTTTAGTCCTTGTTCAGACGTGGTTTAGACCAAGTTTAGTCCTGGTTTAGGCTCGGTTCTTACCAGTACAGCAGCTTGTTGTTCAGGACCGGGGTTTTGTCGGACGCGCAGTTGATGCACCACATGACTCTGCGGAAAACGATCTCAGAGCGCGGGAACAGCAACCCGGTTCTGGTCCATGAGTCCAGCTCTAGTCCTGGTTCTGGACAGGGGTAAGTCCGGGTAGAACCGGGGGCAGATGGCGCTGAGTGAGCTGCTATGCTGACGTCACGCCTCCTCCGTCCTGCCTCCTTCTCTCCTCCATCCTAGTGTCCTTCACTGCCTCCAGTTTCCTTCTGACGCAGAGATGGAGGCAGGTGCGGACTTCCGGCGGGGCGTCACGTGCCTGCCTCTGATTGGCTGCTGTCTCTGGAGCAGGGGCTAGTGGTTCTACAGAAATCTGATAGATGCTGATGCAAACGGTGGGTCAGCGCCAGGGCTGTGGACATGTCCCACTGCAGAAGGTCTGATCTCTGTTGAAGGGAAAAATCTTACCAGGACACTCAAGACAAATTAAAATATTATTGTAGCATTAGCACTGAACGGTTTGAGCCATGGGTGCCCAAGTGCCAAAATTGGCCTGCCAAAGAGTTTGATTTGTCCCCCCAGTGTGGATTATATACTATAAAGTTTGAGCATACTTAACCATTTGTACTGGTCTACTGCATTAAAGAGGAGCCATTAACTTCAAATATTAGAAGGTCTTAAAAAAAATAAGACATTTCAGGTAGGTTTGTGGGTGTGTGCACATTTACATTTAAGGTCCTTGCTACCAATGCACGGATATTTTTATAAAGACATACTTTTCTTAATTTTCAGGCAGCCAAACGGATACACAACGCTTCCCAAAATCAAGACTTTTCAAAACTCCAGGTGCAATAGAGACACGTGGACAGACAAAATGAGGATGTAAGTATGCAACATAAAATAAATGCAGATTTAGGAGGTTGCATTGGCTATTAAATTTTAACATTTGTCTGGTAATACAAAGACTCAAAAGGACTTGAACAATGATTTTGACACAAAACAATATCCACATTAGTTTAGGTTATTGTTTATGTTTATTATATATAATATTATCTGAAGATGAATAAACAGAGAAACTTCTGTGGTTCACACGAGTTTTATCTAGAGTAAAAACACAAAGCTATGTGTGATCCCTGTGTGAGACATAACCATTAAATAACAGCAGTGAGTGGGACTGTGTTGCCGTGGAAACACCTCCTCCTCCTCTTCCTCCTGCTGCTCGGCTCCACAGCAACCGTCTCCTGGCAGCGCCCTCCTCCTCCTCTTCCTTCTCCAAGGCAACCGTCTCCTGGCAACAGCAGCTCTCTCTGCCTTCTGTATGTGCTGTCTGAGCTCCTGTGCTGGACTACTCTGGAACTGCAGCCTCATCCAGAAACAATAATAACTCATTTGTTTATGAAGCTGTTCCGTTAAAACTCAGATTACAGGAGCTTAACCGTGTCGTTCGAGCTATCTCATGAAAAGTGTGTCAAGGCGAACTGTTGTGAACTCAGGCAGTAAAGGCTTGAGATTACTGCAGTAAAACTGCTCGACAAATAAGTCAAACTAAAACTGAGGCAGTAACAACAAATGCACAAACATTTATGCACGCCATGATCTTCTCTCATCTGAGCATGGTCACAGGCAACAGCCATAACAGTTAAACCACTGTTGCACTTTTGCATAGAACACCTATTCGAGTGACAATGAATTAAAATAAGGTGTGATCTTCTGCTGTGACACTCACTGTACTTCAGTTTAACACACTGGAAGGCACTTTTCTTAAAACAAGCTTTAGTTAAACTGGTGTTTAAGGTTTTATGCCATAATATATATATATTTTTAATCTGTAAAAGCTGGTAAATAATAAAGTTTACTTACTTTTCCCACAACGTTTTTTACTGAGCTTTACTTCTGTCGCAAAGACGGCCCTGGTCCTGGAATTATCTCCTCCTTGTTAAACATTGTGTGATTGAATTGTATTTAATGTATTCGGAGTTGAATATACATTTTTTCTGTTATATGTATAGACATTACTTTTCTATTGACTTCAGTGTTAACCAATGGGAGCAATCCTTTTATAGAAGTGAGCTGTGATTGGACAAAGACCTGGTTCATCTATTAAGGTCCAGATTAAACACTTAAAAACAAACAAACAAACAAATAAACAAAGACACACACACAAACAAAAACAATTTTCTGACCCAGACAAGAGGTTGTGGTAGAGCTTTATTCATCTGCAGAATATATAACATCATCATTTTTATGTCTTTGATACAGCTTCATCCATTTTACACAAATATTTACAGAAGGATTGATGGACAGATGGCACTTCAGTCTTTAAAACTGTCCAAAACCCAGTCCAGACAGAACCAGACTCAGACCAGACTCTGTACAAAAGTCAGGATCCAGTGCAAAAGATAAATGTCTAAAACTGAATTGTGGTACTCTTTGTGATCGGTTTGAGTCTGAGTTTCAGCGCCTGTTCCAGGGTTAATAATAATAATAATAATAACCATCTTTATTTTTATATAGTGCATTTTTATTTATTATTTTATTTTATTATTTTTATTTATATTTATTTTATTATTATTATTTTATATAACAATTCAGTCAAAAATGGGGCTCATGCAGTACTATTTCCACAAGAAAAAAAGAGAACACAGTGCCTTCAGAATAACCAATAAACTGTGGATCTCCATGGAACAAGTTTAGGCTTAACTCTTATGTTCACACGCCCAGTCCGAAATCCGGTCTTGAGCCCAGTCTTGAGTCCAGTCCTGAGTCCGGTCTGAGTCTGGTCACAGTTCTACAGAACCCTCAGCTAGAGCGGGTCCTCGCCTCCTTGACTCTTAACTCGTTTCCAATACTCCGATCTTGTCTCCTTCGGCGTGTGATGGTGGATGATCCTGGTCCAGTTTAAGTCCTGGTTTTGACGGTGACCGATGACAATGAGGCTTCATGCTTTAACAGAAACAACTGAGTTGTTTAAAAGTTGTTCAGAATAAACGTTGACTCTTTAAATACCTGGTTAAATCCAGTTCAATCCAGTTTGGATCTGGTTTGAGTTCAGAAGTTCAGTTTAATGCAGTGTGAACAGAGTTTACTCCACTTAAACAGTGTTTGAGTCCAGCTTTCTTAGGCATCAAGACTGAACCAGGTCTGAATCAGGACACAAAATGCTGACCCACTCACATCTAGTCCTTGTCTAGTTTAGACCCGGTTTAGAACAGTTCGGACCCGGTGGAGTCCTGGTAGAGTACTGGTAGAGTCCTGGTTCAAACCTGGTATAGTCCTGGTTCAGACCCGGTTTAGACCCGATTTAGTCCTGGTTTAGACCCGGTTCAGAACGGGTTTAGACCAGTTCAGACCCGGTTTGGACCTGGTAGAGTACTGGTAGAGTCCTGGTTCAAACCTGGTATAGTCCTGGTTCAGACCCGGTTTAGACCCGGTATATTCCTGGTAGAGGTCTGGCATAGTCTTGGTTAAGACCTGGTTCAGAACGTGGAGTGACAGCTGTGGTTCCTAAATAGTTGCTTCTCATCTTGTCCCATCATTTTTGGTTCCTTGTCTACTTGTTGCCATGGTTACCTGGAGGAGGGGCTACTGCACTCAGAGGCAGGGCAACAAAACTGATGCGCAACATCATCATCTTCATCCTCCCTAAAGACACAAGACAGTGTTAAAGGGAATTTGAACAAGCTTTAGATAGATTTGTAGTACCTTACTGGATCTAACTCCACTTCTGTTATTTATGTGCTACGCCCTCTACAGGCACACCTCCCCCACAGGGCATGACTACTGACCCCTGAGGAGGAGGAGAAGGTGTGTCAAACCCCAGCCTTAATCACTCCGTTCACCTTCAGGTAGAGAAAATATATTTATTGCCTCAGTCTGATTATAAGCAGAGTTTAAACTGTTGTAGACACCAGACTCCGAATAAAGGGGGCAGTCAGTAGAATTTCTCTAAATGGGACTAACACCCAATTAACACCGAAAGCATTGCATTACTGCAGCGTCACATTACTGCAGCGTCACGTTACTGCAGCGTCACGTTACTGCAGCGTCCACGTTACTGCAGCGTCACATTACTGCAGCGCCACGTTACTGCAGCGTCACGCTTACTGCAGCGCCACGTTACTGCATCGCCACGTTACTGCAGCGTCACGTTACTGCAGCGCCACGCAGCGCCACGCAGCGCCACGTTACTGCAGCGCCACGTTACTGCAGCGCCACGTTACTGCAGCGCCACGTTACTGCAGCGCCACGCAGCGCCACGTTACTGCAGCGCCACGTTACTGCAGCGCCACGTTACTGCAGCGCCACGTTACTGAAGCGTCCACGCAGCGCCACGTTACTGCAGCCGCCACGTTACTGCAGCGCCACGTTACTGCAGCGCCACGTTACTGCAGCGCCACGCAGCGCCACGTTACTGCAGCGCCACGTTACTGCAGCGCCACGTTACTGCAGCGCCACGTTACTGCATCGTCACGTTACTGCATCGCCACGCGTTACTGCAGCGCCACGTTACTGCAGCGCCACGTTACTGCAGCGCCACGCCTCACGCTTGTAAATCGCTTTCTATGTGAGTCAGTCTGACCATTCTTACCAGTTGCATCCCTGAATCCTCGATGCAATCAATGCCATGCTATTGATAGGTTGCACTATTTTTTATGCAGCTCTTAGTCAATCTCGAGCTACAATGATAAAACCAAGGAAGAATGCAACAAGTTTCAAAATAAACTTCTGTTACGCTATCAAAATAAAAGCTAAAACATAGCAGTGATGTAAACATTGCGCTTTTGGTAGTTTGTGTTGTATGATCACCAAGCAATCTCAATTGCTCATAAATATGCCATAACCTTTTTTTTTAACTAAAGTATAAAAAATAAAATATAGTGCAACAAACATAATGGTAGTAGAAAATGTAGCTTAGCCATTTGAAGAAGCAAGAAAATCATAAAATAATGGATAAAGTCGGTAAAAGAGACGGAGATTCACACACAGCAGACGCCAAAAACATGCAATGCCCGTGAGACGCTTTTGATGTAAATTGGTGGTAACACCTGGATAAAGTCCTGCTGCAAGATTAGAATTTAGAATTTAGAGACAGACTCAGACTCATAGACTCAGACTCATCTGGCTCCTGTTTATGAAAATAATAATGAATTAGATTTATATAGCGCTTTTCAAATAGGGACCAAGGGACTCAAAGCACTCATAGGCCATTATTCATACACTCCAGTGTCACACACTGGTGGTGGTAAGCTATGTCTGTAGCCACAGCTGCCCTGGGGCAGACTGATGTTTGTCCTTATTATTTCTCTATTCATGTTACAAAATGTTTAGAAGAACAAGCTCCATCTGCAGCAGCTAATGATGTGTTCAGGTGCTGTCAGAGGGAGCAGTTGGTATTAATCTGTTGTGTTTACGTCTTTTTAACTTGTTAAGCCGGTCTGTTACTCGATCACTGAACAAATTAGCAGGTTCAGAAGCCCTGTGAGCATAGAGAAGCCGGGGTCCCACCCTGGAGCCAGACCCAGGGTTGGGGCTCACTAGCTTATCAAGTTGATGATCGACTTTGTGGTCGTTTCATCTGACCTCCGGCTGTATGTCTTGGACACTCGGGTGAAGAGAGGGGCGGAGCTGTCAAGTGATCACCACCTGGTGGTGAGTTGATCCGATGGCGGGGGAGAAAACTGGACAGACTCGACAGGCCCAAACGTACTGTGAGGGTCTGTTGGGAACGTTTTGCAGAGTCCCCTGTCAGAGAGAGCTTCAACTCCCACCTCTGGTAGAGCTTTGACCAGATGCCGAGGGAGGCTGGAGACTTTGAGTCCAAGTGGACCATGTTCTCCACCTCCATCGTCTATGCACCAGCTGAGAGCTGTGGCTGCAAAGTCTTCTCTACAATCAATCAAATAA